>JAQGBM010001516.1:0-10532 GCA_034698405.1 Symphylella vulgaris | reverse complement strand
CGATAGTTGTTGATAAGTATAAAGAGAAGGGATATCGCATTATATTTTATATTTAATATAAAAAGGGTTTTATATGTGAGAAAGAAACCATCAGTCATTTCATCGTCATGATATTTGTTGGTGCTTTTCGAAAAAAAAAAAGAAGTTCGAACAACATACTAATGATTCTCTTTTCGAAAATTGTATCGGAAAGATGTTTGTTACCGATACTGTTTTGCTGCATGTTTATAGAATATGATTTTTTAACAATACTGTTGCCTTGCATGCTGATAAATTTAATAGAAAACAACGGTGTAATCGAAAACATATTCTTTTTTTAATCCCTTTATGCCATACATTATGGTAGCCTAACTGCGACATGATATGGTATATCATAGGCTATCAATATCATGGAACATGCATGCAAATTTTATTTGAATTGATTGTGGCAATTGATCACAAATATTTTATATTTCCATAGGCCTACCTAAGTAATGAGCACATTTTCCATTTATTTATTTATATTTATTTATTTGTTTACACTAAATTTTATTGGTACTAATTTTATTGAACTAAGGTTAGGGAAGAGACATGGACATGGGATTTATACGTATACCAGTATAAAATATTTTTAATTATTTCTTTATTTCACTTCAAAGACACAAATCAAGGGACAGGCTGAAAACTGTGCCACTGATATCAATGGCCATAACGTCAACCTCATGCCCCCTTAGTGCATAATTATACCCAGGGTATAACCTGATTATACCGAAGGTATGAGGGAGAATATGAGATGAGGTGGTATGGACATGTAGTTAGGGGAGGAAAGGACGAATGCATTAGGAAAATTATGAGTTTATAGGAGTGAACAGGTAAAGTGGTAGGCTATATGCAAAAACAGTGCCAGACATGGAGTATTTGGTAGCTGAGGTATTTCAATAGATGGGGCACATTCTGAATAAGAAGATAGCCCCTAGAAGGGGTCAAGGGACAGAGTCCCTGGTGGGGGCTCAGGGGGACAAAGGTCCCCCGCCTCTGAAGCTGAACACTTTTTATTATTTTAATTTCAATTTTGAATGATAAAAATGCATGCTGGTAAGTGGTAACGTAATTTCAAATTTTCAGCTAATAATCTAAAATAGTTAATGTGCTGTTTAGAAAATCTAGGTGATGTTACCAGTATCAATCGACAAACGACCCTCTGATCAAGTAAAATGTAATGAGAATGAATTTACAAGACTTAAAAAAGCACTCACAAAAGAAAGGGGGTCGTCTTGGGTTCGCTTTGAGCTGCATGGGTTCGGCAGTGTATCAATGGCGATGCGTCTACACTCAAGCTACGACTCCTAAAAAACTATCCAACTCCCCAACCCCCATCCCCCCCTTTAACCTCACTCTCTCGGTCGAAGCACCAACCACCCATTTTCACAAAAGGGACCATAAAACGGGAAGGAGAAGGAATCCCCCACCAAAAAAATTTAATACTGTATAACAAAACATATCAAAACGACTAGCCGCTGGGTGTGTGCAATGCGTACTTCTGCACCTCAGAGTAGTGAATATAGTGTATATAGGCTAGAGAGCTTACGCAATGATTTCTCTCCCAATCACATCCTGGAAACCGGAAGGTGCTCGGCGGCCATTTTACAGGATGACGGAAGTTCGTTCTCGCATTTCCCGCCATTGAAAAATGCCTGTCAACTGTGTGGCTTTTAGATGCCACAACAAATTATTAAAAGGATGTGGAATTTCATTTCATAGGTAAGAAGTTAGTCTTAAACATAAATTTAATGCAGGGCCGAATGTTTTGTGTAACATTTATTTTTTTTCACCATAATACCGGTATAAAAATATCGAATTTCCACCACTCACTCCATCACTTGTGTTGTTTACCAGTGCATAAACCTAGCCTACCGCATTATTTCTATTACATTTACGTTTCAATTAAAAATGTAATTCTTTTTATTTACATTAATAATTTATTTATATATAATGTACAAGCCCATAGCTAATGGAATAGGAGCTGTAAAGATGATTCTCGTAGGTCTTTGAAAATGAAATGTTTGACATAGGGGCCTAGGCTAGCCTAGGTTCCTTCAACTCAGCTAGCCTATGAATTTGCTATCAAGAATAAATAATAATGAATTAAACTGTGTTACATTATTATGAACTTAAAATTCATGGTCATGGATGTGCTATGTGCTAGCCTAGTACGGTATTAGGCCTTGTTCCAAAACCCATGGTCATCTTGCTAGACCTCAAGAGTGTGAATAGCCTATAGGTTGCCACTAACCAAATATAATTATATAGATTCACTACTCTGAGCTTATATTAGTATCACACTTCACTACTTCAGCAATATTATCTAAGTAATTAATTTTTGTTTAGATTTCCTAAAGACGACGAACTCAGAAAGAAGTGGATAATTGCAATAAGGAGGGAGAAATGGAGACCATCTAAGGATTCTAGAATTTGCAGTGCACACTTTGATGAAAAAGATTTAGACAGAACTGGACAAACAGTCAGAATAAGGAAAAATGGAATTCCAAGTAAATTTAATTTCCCCAAACACCTTCAAAAGGTAAGGATTTGAACATTAATGTCTCACCTCAATACCTACTTTAAAAAATTCAATGCTGCGTTTGATTCGTGCTCTGGGGACTGTCTAAACCTGTCTCCAGAGTCCAGTACGAGCTCCAGTAGTACACAAAACATTCTAATTGGTGCAAAATAAAAATTCCCCAATCAGAAAGTTTTGTTCCAGTAGCCTACACAAAGCACGAATCGAGCTAATTTTTGGCAGAATACGAGTTTAGTCTCACTGGTATTTTTTCCAATATGTTAACACATTGTAACACATGTTTTATCATACTTTTTACCGTGTTTTTAAACATGTTAATACTTTTTTTATGTTTGCAATATTATAAACCATATTTTAACATGTGTTACAATGTGTTAACATATTGGAAAAATACCAGTGAGAATAAACTCGTATTCTGCCTAATTTTTAGTTATAGGTAGCCTATATTACTGTAAAATTTTTTAAATGCGGCATACTTTCAAATTGTGACATGAGAGCCTACTTTTTGTGACACATAGCAATGTATTATGCCTACAGAAATACGTAATATTTTTTTATTTTTTGTTTTTCAGAAAAATACTGAAAGAAGGGAACTAGTTCGCCAGTTATTCCCTGTTGAAGTGCCGCCAGAAGATACGTCACACAGTAAAGCAGACGAAGTGCAAGATGGTATGTTTATCGATGACCATTCATATTTTGTCAGTGATAGCCCTAGAAAATTAAAGCGAAAATATGATCAACTATGTGAAGTTCTACAGTCCAAAAACAAAGAAATTAAATCTCTACAAGCAAAAACCAAAGTACTAAAGAAAAAAGTAGATTCAGTTAATCAGTTGTTGGAAGAAGTGAAAAGAAAAAAATACTTGAATCAACAACAGGTCCATGAAATGAAAGGTGCTTTCGAAAGCCTTTCAAAAAAAATTCTTGATAGGAAAAAACTTTCCGGTCAGAAGTATGATGAAGAAATTCGAAAGTTTGCACTATCACTGCATTATTATTCGCCTATTGCATATGAATTTGTAAGAAAAAGTTTCGACACATGTCTGCCAGATGTTAGTACTCTTCGTCGTTGGAGAAGTGTTGTGAAGGGAAGTCCTGGATTTTCTGACGACATCATTGAAGCCATTTCTTCCAGACTTCAAAATCCGACTGCAGCTGATGGCCCCCAGACAAAGTTGTTTAGCCTAGTGTTAGACGAAATGGCTATCAGAAAACACCTCGACCTAGAAAACGACAAAACTGTGGGCTATGTAGATTTTGGGACAGGCATGGAGACTGACAGCTTAGCACCTGCCACCGAAGTACTGGTTTTCATGCTTGTGGGGTTAAACATAAATCTCAAGGTTCCAATTGCTTATTTTTTGATTAATGGTTTGGAGGCTGAGGTGAAGAAAACTCTTGTGGAGGAAGCATTAATAAAACTTAAAAACAACAATATAGAAGTAGTCAACATTACCTTTGACGGACCTCCTGTAAATTTCACTTTGGGAAAACTTTTGGGAGCAAGCATGACTTTTGAAAAATTAAGACCATCGTTTCCACATCCTGAAAATCCCGAGCGGCTGGTGACAATCACTCTGGATCCTTGCCACATGTTGAAACTTACAAGAAATGCTCTGGGCCAAAGAAAAACACTAAAAGATCCTGATGGAAAGGTAAATATTTATTTTCCAAAGTCGAAAGAAATTTGTAGGCTAGCCTGCAGATCCGCCATACCAGTACATGTAGGTTAAATAATGTTTTCAAACTTTTCAAGATATTAATCTGGGTGAAAAAAAATTCTTTGGATTGAAAATTTATTGTTCCTTTAAAAATTAAAATGCTACATTATGATTTCAGTTAATTGAATGGAAGTATATCGACAGCCTTTATAAACTTCAGCAGGTAGAAGGTTTGCATCTAGCAACAAAGTTACGACGTCAACATATCGAATGGACGAAGCAAAAGATGAAGGTCAGTATTAGTAGATTAGTAGTCACAAATGTACATTTCGAGTGATGATTAATTAATAATAAATTATTTATTATATAATTATATTTATTATAAAATTTTTATCAGAAAATGTTAACTTTAGTAATCATCAATCGTTAATAAGTGTGTCAAGTGACTAATTAGTTATACTGTAGTGCATCGGTTCAGCCTATGGACCTGGTTCAGACCTTGTCTGTGGCATGAATTTGTTCAGGCAATGCTCCTGTCCTGGTAAATACAACTAGAAAAATTGGCAAACATGGGGATGGGGAAAATAGTTCGTTTAATTTTAAGTTAATGTTCTTAAAGAGAGAGAAAAACCCTTTCCAACAAACCTCACGAAATCCCGAAATCACGAAATCCCTTACTGTATAGCTGAGATATTTACATTTTAAAACCTTGTAGTTATTTACATTGGAAACCATCAAACAGTTTTGACCGAAAGATATGAAAAGCATCCATTGAATTTTTAAAAATTAAAATGTAAATATCTCATGTAGGCTATAAAGTACCGTAACAGATTTCGTGAAACTTGGTTCTTAGTAACATTAACTTAAAACAAGGCTGGACTCCTTTAACCTTTTCCATGTTAGAGCAATGTGCATTTAATAATTACAGGTCAGCTTGGCAGCCCAGACTTTAAGTTCTTCCGTGGCAGACGCCTTAGAGTTTTGCTGCAAACAACTGAAACTTCCAGATTTTGCGGATTGCATGCCCACTGTTAAATTCATTCGTATTTTTGATAGGTAAGAATTTGGAATAACACTAAGTTTAACTCTTAACTGAATTATTTGTCATATCCTCCAACTACCCCAAAATATTTACGGTACTAAAGCCTTAATTTTCTTACTTTTGCAGACTTTTTGATATTTTAAATTCAAAAAATCCGTTTGGGAAGAACTACAAGTCACCATTAAGTATCAGAAACAAACATCTGTGGCAGCCATTCCTGCAAGAGTGCACCCAGTACATATCTAAGCTAATCGACACAAAGACAAACAAACTGATTTGCAAGGGCCAAAGGAAGACTGCATTTGTAGGTTTTTTGATAGCAATTCAGAACATTTCGACGCTTTTTGAACAGTACGTGGAGCCTGGTTATCCTCTGAGGTATGTTCATGAGATTATATTATAGTCTCTATCAGTGGTTAAAGCTGTCGATGGTCTGAAATGGGGGAATTTTTACTTCCGGATTTTTGTATGTAAATTCCACAATCTACTAAGGGTCCCTTACCGGATGAAATTTTTACTGGGGAACAGCTTCCCCCATACTTTAACCACTGGTTTTTATCGATTTTAGATTGTAGTAATTACATTAGCAGATACTTCAATATAATCTACCCATCACAGATTTTACAGATTATTAATATAATGTGGTACGTTCTCTTACAGGAGCTAATGACTGCAGATAAATCTGCTCGCGTTGGTAAATATTCTTCATTACAACTTAATTATTCCTTTGCTTTTATAAATAATTTTATGCACCTTCCTGTCTGATTTTTTTTTTTTTTTTTGATCTAACATTTTCACGTCTATTAATTTCCTTTTTTTTACAGTAAACAGTGTGTGCCTTTAATAAAAAAAAATTACGAGCACCCAATGCTCCGTCCGATTTAATTATAATTGTTGCACATTAAGGCATTATAATCATTTTAACTTCTAACATAGGTGGAGCCGTCTTCCTGCACTTGCTTATTTAGGTTTTCGTTTTATGCATTTGGTTTTTATGCTTTTTTTTTACAGGTTGCTTTATTATCATTCTTACAGTCTTTCTTTCTTATTAATATGGTTGTTTATTTTATTTGTGTCATTTATTTTTATTTAAAAAAAATACGCAGACTTCCTGTTTGAATTGATATTAACGAAATACATACTATATTTTCAGTTATCTCTTGACTTACAAACTAAGCCAGGATCCCCTGGAGATTTTCTTTAGCATAATGAGGCGAAGAGGAAGTTGGAATAATAACCCTACCGCCATTCAATTTAAAGGGGCCTGGCGACAGTACTTAGTACATCTGGATATGCCACTAACAGGCAGCAAAAAAGCCAATTGTGTTGACAAAGACGACGTGATGGAACAGATTCTGGAGAAAATTAGCACAGACTGTTCTGATACTGCAACTTCACTCGAGCCACCCGAGCCCACAAATGTGCCAACTGATGATGAGGATTTTCCCGATTTGATAACCCTCTCCGAATATGCCCAAGACGTTTGTTCTTATATAGCTGGCTACGTAGTGCGTCAGATTGAGAAGAATATCAGCTGTAGCATATGCAAAGTATCCCTTTATTCAGTCACTCCAAGTCCTCGCATGGACCTTGTATCGTTTAAAGATAGAGGTGGCTTAGTTCACCCCTCTGAAGATGTTCTTATTATTTGCGAGTTGGTAGAGAAACAACTGCGAATAGAAATGTTGTTACAAACAAACAGTCTGCCTGCTCCCAATCTGTGCGACATAGTGACCAGGAATGTTCTAGAACAGCTCATAGGGAAACCGATCTTTGCTGATGTACATGATCATTTGTATGACACAGAGATTCAAGATAACCATTTAATTAAACTAGTAATGCAAATAGTTCGACGCTATACACAAATACGTGTAAAACATGAAATCAAGAAATCGAATGAATCCTTAGTTGGTAGCAAGGTTCGTCAGCTACTGACAAAAACTATTATTTTCAAACATCAGTAGTTTCTAGCCCAGCTGCTAGCCTACAGTTGTGTGTGTGCTGTCTGGAAATTTTTTTTCATACAGTAGTAGACTTATTTCTAAAAAAAAAAAAAAAGGACTCCGGATCATTTTAATTGTTAATGTTTAATACGATAAAAAAAAGTTTCACGAAAAACATTTACTTTATAGCTGAGATATTTACATTTAAATTTTAAAAAATAGCCTACTACTGTAACTTAGCTCATTTTACCGAAAGGTATAAAACCTATGCGTATAATTTTGTATAAATTAAAACGTAGCCTAAATATCTCGATCGGCTATAACTTGTAGCCGAAATATTTACAAGTTACTAAGTTTCACGAAAATCCGATACTTACAAAGTATAAACTAACGAATTTTCACAAACATGGTTCTTTGGAAAGTTTTTTTTTTATCCCTCTTTAATATTAACTTAAATTGTGGCCTGATCGAGTACATTACAGTTCGATTATTCGACGTTTTAACTTATTTTTTTTTGCACTTTCGAAAAATCGAAAACCAAGTAGGCTACGACTCTGGGCTACGACATGGTGGAGACGAAATTAAATTCGGTATAATTATGTTGCTTAGTGTAAAATAATTTTGTATACTGAATATAGGGGTAGTACCGTATAGGGTATCTTGGACAAAAAAGAATAAAGGAAATTTTTTTCCATCTAAGTGTAGGATAATGTACGAAGTAGCCTATATATTTCTTGTATGTTACTAATAACAAGGTAAATAAATTAGCTGCATATTATTAAATGTAAACATGTTTATAGCAGCCTAAACCATTGCCTTACCATCTGACAGTTTTTTATTAAATTGTAAATAAAAGGTGTTTTATTGAAAATTTAACTGCATTTTTGTTGTGTTTTATACCCTGATGCCTATTAGTGTTCTATAATATTATTAGTGTACAGTACGGTAGCCTAACGTGGGAGGAAACGCATATCCAAGGGCACTTCTACGAGTGCAGGCAGTCTGGGGACGATATTATGCCTAAGTTACATGGAAGCAGAATTTTTTATTATTCAGGTCAAAATCACGGTCTCTAAAGAATGCAAAAAAAAAAGGGAATTATCGTTATTTTTCAAAGCTTAATTTTATAGTATATTTACTACTGCGATATAATTATATAATAATATAGCTCAAGGGAAAATTGCCCACACTGTGAGTGTCTCCCCCCTAAATCAGCCCCCATTTAATGATGGTAAAATTAAAAAACCAATATAGGGCCTAGTACGGGGTACCGGTACTTCTCATTCGTGCATTTCGGAGATTGTCCCATCTCCTGAATCTTTATTATTACTTAAACTATTTTTTTTTGCTTGTGATCATGGTACTTCGCCCTTTTTGTATTAAAAATATATTATGGGACGTTTTTTATCCTTATAATTAATTATTTTTAATCAGAAATACATCGATGTGACATTGCTTCCCATCAGATCTCATGCATCCCGCTCATCCGCCATGTCATCGATGTCATCCGCCAATATGGCGGCTCTGATGCGAGCTGAAAGTCACGTGACAGGTGCCCTGTGGTACAAACACTGAAAGTGTAAAATAGTAGGCTACCAGTATACAGTCGGTGACTTGGTGCTTTGTACTTCGTAAACATTTTTCGTTAATCCTATATCTGAACGGGTGGCATAAAAAGGAAAACCTCCACCCTGCCTCTATAGCCTACTCCCTTCAGTCCCCAGCATAGGCCATATCCCGTTCACAAATAACCGGCGGAGTGGCATTGGGGTTTGGTCTCCCCATTGTTGATTAAAGTCAAGCTCCGTCGGGTGTGGTCAGTACTAGGATGGGTGGACTGTTCCACGACTATTTCATTAGGCCCATTCCCCTCGAGTTATAGAGTCCACAAGGACTAAAAGTCTCAGTAAATAAAACGCATAATCATTAATCATCATCATCATTGTTCACAAATATTGTCTCACAACTTGATGCTTCATTATTGATGAAAATGACTGTGACCGTGACTATGATACATACAATTAAACATATCCAACGTTTGTACTCGTATCCTAATTTAAAACGTTTCATTAGAACTGCGAAGTGCAAAACACTCTTTGTAAGATATCCATAGCCTATAGCTTACCCGTAACTTATACTGATACCGTGATAATAATTATATCAAATACACAAATTATTATGGTACACATTATGCACAATTGCACATTATGCAGCATAAAGCATATATAGGGTAACTTAAGTGATGAACTGCTATAACAAATATGAATATTTATATAGCCTCTTTAATAGATTCGATTCATAACAATGCAATGTGGCAGATTCACGAACGCGCTAAGAAAAAATTGAGAGAAAAAGCAATAGTAACGCTCTTTCTTGGCCTGGTGCGTATGTATGTGAAAATGAAGCTAGCATTAGTGTCGTATTTTTTGCTTAGCACGTTTCTGAATCAGGCCCAATATATTTAGGTCCTACAATAATGGAGAGATTTCCACCAATTGCACCAAAGTATTTTATTTCTATGATGCGTGACTTTTATACTTCCTAACTATAGGTTGCTGCTCGGCATAATCATCATCATCATCACCGTTAGGGTAGAAGTAGATTTTATGCCTCCAAGTTAAATTTTATTTTGTTACCAATATGTATATTATTAACATTGTTAATCATGTTTTATCATAGTTTTTAACATGTTTTTTTAACATGAGTGAGGGGTCGGCATTTGTCGTGCTGCTCGGCATAATAAAATTGATATTACGGTAATTTGCATGTTGTGTTAAAATGTTGAAATTATAAAAATAATTACCGGTAATAATAAAGTTTGATATTCCCGGGGTACTAATAAAAGGATTAACACTGAACACGTGTTGTGTAATAACTTATTCTGCAAGAGAGAACTTATACTTTCCATTGTCAAATGTCAGGTCATTCAGAGGTTGGTCTTAGAAGATTTCATGTTCTCTAAAGGATTATCGTGCTTCCAACCCCTAGCTTGTATCCATTTTCGCCTCATGTGAAAGGGGGTTGCTACCGCTCCTGACCACTTACAGTTTCAATACCCCAAACAATCATGAGTTATGAATTCTTGCTACAATGTAATGTGTGGCGATTGGGTTTATTTTTTCATCCCCACGCCCAATTAAATGACTATGAATAGGAGGTGGGGTCAAATTTAAGAGATTAGGGCCTAGGATAAATAAATGACATTTTTACTCAATGAATGTATTTTTAAGCCAAAAATTGAATTAAAAATAAAAAAAATCTTTCGGCTTCTGGGGGGCTTCGCCCCCCTGACCCCCCACCAGGGCTTCGCCCCTGGACCCCACCAG
>JAQGBM010001515.1:0-10536 GCA_034698405.1 Symphylella vulgaris | reverse complement strand
CTTTTAATGTTAATAACATAATTAATTATGAAGAATTCAATGGTTTAAAGAAGTTTTTAATGTCCCTACCCCTTTAAATTATTACTTAATTTATTAAACAAAAATAAATTAGGAATTTTAGTTTTTTTTTATAGAATTATAGAAAAATTAACCAACTAGCCTCAGCAAATTCGTAAGCAGCTGCATCGGCTATTTCCTTTTCGCACCACACTGTACTCCTTGGTCCTATGTTTCTATAATTTATACAAAATATTTTTTTTGTCTAAAGTAAAATTCCATTACCGGTAGAGTACTGAGGTTTAAAACACAGAAGGGAACACTCCAGGGGAGGAAATCATCTAAACCCCCTTCCTGGGTCAATTTTGTCTGCATGGGTAAAAGTCCAGATCTTAGAAGTGTCATCTTTTGCACCCAGAGAGCAAGGAAAATTAACAGGGAAAGTTTAAAGTCTGATCCAAGAAGAATTTTTTCCATTTTTTAAAATTAATTAACAGTATCTTGGTATCGGAACAATATGGTATGATTGGTTTCCAGAATTTAAAAAATAATTAATTAATCTACAAAACTACCGGTAAAACAATTTTTCCCCCACGGAATTATCAGTATGTAAGTACATTGTACAAGCACCATAATCTAAATAGTTATTTCAGTTGTCATAATATTTAACTTATAAAGTTATAATTCATTCTTAGAACGATTAAACTTTTTCTGAAAATGACTGACATGATTGTATAATTAAAAAAAAAACTGATTTTCCTGCTCTCTGTCTGTCTGTTTAGTGAGGTGTCAATCATGTAGCATTGAATTCAGTGGTAGTAGGTAGGTAGCAAATATTTAAATGTGTAGGCTCTATTTTCCTGTTAAATATGACCTTCTCCTAAATGTATGTTATTGCATATTTTTATTTAGTTTATAAAGTTAAAATATATATTTAATTCCAATCGGACTAACCTGGATTCTAAGGCCCCCACAACAAATGAAATCAAGTAGCTTGGTATCGGAATCTGAAATAATAAAATTACCAAACTGTTGAAAGTCATTCTACTGTGGAACTCTTACATTAGAGTATCCCAATATACGTAAAATTTAGTCTACCTTCTGAGAAAATACATGAGACTTAGTTTTTCCATCTTCCGAGGTAGATTCCCCTTCCTTGATACCTCCCATCAGAACAGTCAGTTCAGCTGGTGCAGTTACCTATGATTTTTTTTTTTAATTCATTAAAATTTGTAATTACAGTATAGCCTAGTTGGCACTGAAAAGGACATTTTTTTAAAGCTCTGAAAAGTTCCCTTAATTTTTTATATTTACAGTATTTTTGCCACAGGCTACAGTATATACCCTAAAATCTCGTCTATAGCCCGCCCTCGTGTATAGCCCGCACTTAAAAAAAAAAGTCTTAAATTATTTGAGTACTGAAAATGGCCATTTTTCCGCTCAGAAATGGCCTTATATCCGCTCTGAAAAATAATGATTTGGGACATGGGCCTGAAAAGGTCTTTATTTAATATTTTAGCTCTGAAAATAGGCTAGGGCTTTCATTTAGGCACTTTCGCGCTGGAAAGGGATTTTTTCTGCTCTGAAAACTGGCCTTAGCTCTGAAAAGGGCCTTTATTTTAGCTCTGAAAAGGGTCTTTATAATATTGGCTCTAAAAAGGGCCTTTTTTTTACCCATCTCTGAAACCTAAAGTAAAAAATAAAGTTTAATTTATAATTTACTAACTAATATACTCTACCTCTGCTGTATAAGGGGCCTTAATCAGAGGAGTATCCTGGCAGGGGACTACACTTCGAGCATGAATTGCCTCAAAATGGCTAAAAAGGTATGGATGTTTCTTGCCACCTGTTTGCTCTGGGTTGAGCCACTGAAGTCCACTAGCTTGCTGTGAAGTGACATACTCGATACGGCAGATAAAACTGATTAAAATAGAGAAAAATTAATATAGAATTGAAAAAAATAGGTCAATACTTGCTACTGTGAAATACTGAATTCCATTAACCCTACCGGGGGCAGAAACAAGATTTTGGATTCATAGAAGGGGCATTAACATTTTTTTTAATAATTTCTTTTATAATGGAAGCTGGGACTACATTTTTATTTAAATCCCTCTTTTTTTTTTTAAACTTTTATTCTTTTAATCCTTATCTAAGGGGAAGGGGGGAGGGTGAAGGGTGGATGCATGAATTTGGTTTTTTAAATGGTAGGGGGATAAATTCATTGTTACAACTTTTTTTTGCAAGGGGGTGAAAGGGAAGGGGATATGACCATATTACAGTCAAAGAGGAATTTTTAAATAAATAAAAAATTATATATTTATAAATATTTTTTTGTAAATTTCAAAATTCCTCTTAGCCCCAAAACTAACTGATATCCCCTAGAAATATTCTGGAGTGTGAAGTCAGTGACTAACAAAATAAATTATTAATAGTTTAATTCATACTTATTAGGGGTGGTCTCAGGTAGGTCCACATAAAGTGGCGATCCATTTCCAGGAATAGAGTCTCCAACCCTAAATGTCAGGCTTTCAGGGCTACCGGATCCTTCAATCTTTACATTTTTAATGCTCAGATCCCTGGTATCCAGAACCTAGAATAAAAAAACCACATGTAGCCTAATTTCTGACTACAATATTATGGTCTATGATGGCATCTTTTACAATAATTTGAATATTTCCATATGGAAATTATTGTATCCACCTGTGCTGCAGCCTACGGCGCAGATACCTTATTTAATCGGTTATAAGTTACTACAATCAGGTACCATAAGTTTCATGGTACTGCTGAGTTAGGTGACACTGACAGCAGAAAGGTGTATCGTATGCATGCCCCCTATCTAACATAGCCATAGGACATTTACCGTATTAGCCTATGCCATAGGCTATACCCAGTACTCCAGTACCAGTAGAGACCTTATAAATCCAGATTTTAATAAAATCCCAACTTACCAGTTCCTTAGCATCACTCTGCACTTTTTCAGCTCTTAAATCCACGATCCCATTTATTAGTTTCGTGTCAAAATTAATATTGAATTTAATGTGCAAAGAGTTTACTCGACACTGATCGGTTCTCGAAAATGAGTTGGGGTCCTGAGGATTCATTGCAGCAACCGGCGTAGTTTTCATTCTTAAATTTACGTATATTTGTTTCTGGGATAATATAAAAACAGGTTTAAATACTACATCAACTAAGTTCCTTCTCCAAAGTAATCCTACAAGCATTAAAACATTAAAAACAAGATTTAAAAGGAAATCAAGGAAGTTGTAAACAAGCGACAAGTTGGAGCAAAGTTGCTTGTCATCGGGCACCGAGTTGTTTGCGTGTTCGCAAAATGCACATATGTTTTATCGATTAAAGAGAGTAGCCAATCACCAACTAGTTACACGCATCACATGACACCAATTAGGAGATACTTTTAATATTATAAAACACACCCTTTACTATTCTTTCTTATGGCGCTACGTACACAGATCAACTCAACCTAGTTTTTATTTTACTTTGTTGTAAAGAAAGTGTAATTTTCGCTTTATATAAAATAAAATAAGCGTCAGGGAATGTAACTGATTCCTTAATTAAGTCATATTAAAGGCTAGAATCATTAATTTCCACTTTACGTTCCCAACCTACTCAAAAAAGTGAAAAAAACAAAAACCCAAGATGGCAGATCATTATGGGAAAAACTTCGTAGTTTAGTGTTTTTACAATTATTGCATAACATTATACGAATTTTGGCATCGTACTGTAAAATTTACTATCTATATTACTTCGGAAATCAGCTGAGAAATTCTTCTGAAAGTGGTAAACCTCGATTTAGTAAAATTAAGGGAAATGGACTGTCCAGTGAAACAGGTCTTCAACGCGTCTAGGGATGGGAAATTAAGAAAATTAAAATACGCCCTGGAACTGAAATCCAAAGATGAAATTCGACGAATTGTGTCCACAAAGACCAACGCAGCTACCCCGCTTGTCATGGCTTGTAGGAATGGGCATCAAGAGGTAACGGAGTATCTTTTGCAACGCTGTAATGCTGACATTGAGCAAGTAGGCTCGGTCACCTTTGATGGGGAAACTATTGAAGGGGCGCCACCCCTGTGGTGTGCAGCCGCAGCGGGCCACATTGCCGTAGTCAAAATGCTCGTAGGTTATGGGGCTAATGTAAACAGTACCACCCAAACCAATTCAACCCCTCTACGGGCTGCCTGTTACGATGGCCATTATGAAATAGTTAAATACCTTGTAGAACATAGTGCAGACATTGAGGTGGCCAATAGGCATGGCCACACCTGTCTCATGATAGGTTGCTACAAGGGCCACTTTAGGATTGCAAAGTACCTGATTGAGAAAAAGGCTGATGTTAACCGTAAGAGCGTCAAGGGCAACACAGCCCTACATGATTGTGCAGAGTCGGGTAGCCTAAATATTCTCAAATTGCTCCTTCAAAATAATGCAAGAATGGATGTAGACGCATATGGAATGACTCCTTTACTCGCAGCCAGCGTTACGGGGCACACAGCCATTGTAGAGTACCTAATTGGTCTTCCATCCATATCGAGAAAAGAGAAAATTGATGCCCTCGAACTGTTAGGAGCCACTTGTGTTGACAGGAAACGGGATATGACAGAAGCTGTACGAATGTGGAGAAGGGCCATGGAGGAACGCTACCTAGGGGAAGAAGTTTATTACAAGCAGATCAACCCCGTACCCATATCAGCCTATGGAAACGTCCTAGAAGTTTTGAACCTTCAACAACTAGAACTCCTTGCTTCAGATCCAGATGAAACTAGGATGCAAGCCCTTATCATTAGGGAAAGGATCTTAGGCCCTACCCATCCAGATACCTCTTATTACATTCGATACCGGGGCGCGGTCTACGCAGATACGGGGAATTTCAAACGTTGCATCACCCTATGGATGTATGCCCTCGAAATGCAGCAGACCATGCAAGAATTGCTCAGTTCTATGATCCTTAGTAGCTTTTTATCCTTTGCAGAGCTTTTCTCCTTTATGTTAATGGATGCACCTGGAAAATTATGCGGAGGAGTCCCTTTGGTTGAATTCGAAGATGTCTTAACCGTTTTCTCCAAAGCCTTAGACGAAATCGAGAAAGCCATCGTACACATGAAGACTGCCGCCACTCCGGAATTGGATGCCCAAACCTTTGACAAGGGTCTTATCATCACCGTACACCTTCTATGCATTTTAAGCAGCTTGCAGCCTTATCTCAACGAGGCTCAACACTTTCAGCTTATGAGGGCAGCCTTTAGATTCGTTAGTTTGGACGCTAGGGGTCGCAAGGGTTTTACACCACTTCATTTAGCCTGTTGTAAGGATACTTCATCCGTTGGAAGGTACCCAATGGGAAAATTTCCTTCATCTACTGTGGTTAAGATACTATTAGACGTTGGTGCAGACGTTAACGTGTTAGACGAAGCTAACAACACTCCTTTACACGTAGCTGCTAGCAACGCTGCCCCTAAACAAAGTGTAGTCGAAGTTCTCCTTAAAAACGGAGCCCACATAGACGCTAGGAATTCTGCCGGTAAAACCTGTATGGAACTATTACGTACCATGGTGGAACGAATCAATCCAATCAATTACACCACCCTGCAGTGCTTAGCTGCTAGTGCCATTGCCAAACATGGTATAGCTTATGAAGGACAGGTACCGAGGAAGTTAGAACCTTTTATTAAGATACATTAGTGTGAACTAATCAAAAATAATGAGTGGTATATAATTTTTAATTCAAATTTATTCATATATATGAGAAATAGTAATTATGGGATTGGAAATCCCATATTGGTGTACGAACGAAACAAATATAATTAATAGATCTATTCTCTATCAATTTAGACATTTTTCTAACATAATAGACCTAGTAATAACCGAAATTTGTTACCTTACGTATTATCAGAAATTGTCTTCTCCATAGAGAGCACTAATCATGGGGTTGAGCCAGGACGATTAAAGAATTTACAGTACGTAAATGTGGCAACACTTGCCTCTAAAATGGTACCGTCCCATCTCTCCAACCATCCAATCTCACCCACCGTCTCATATCTCCCACTCCGGGTAAAATTGGACGACTGGATAATTTACTTGATGCAAGAATTTTACCCGAAGTGGGAGATTTGGAAAGTGGGTGAGATGGGACAGTGGGAGAGAAGGTACACAATGTCTAAAATATTTCTAGCTAGCTTCGAAATGGAACACCACCTAAAAAATTGTCCGATTTGCTCCGAACCATTTCCGATAATACTAAAGGTATTTTAACCCAGCTTTTAAAGCAGTTTCTTACGTTTTTTAACATCACTCTTGGTTTATAACTAGCTAGCCTATTTTAAAGCAACTGAATGTCCGTCATTTTTATTACATTTTTGATAAGATAATTCCTTTTGCTACAATCAAGAAATACATCGCTTTCTAAAAATATTCAATGTGAATAAAGTAAAATCGGGACAAAGTTGGAAATACCTTATTGAAGCTATGGCACTCAAAAGTGTTTTGATTAAATCGTCAAACTTGGAGTTCGGTATCACACTGAATAAATGGACTTTATTCATTCCTAGTGCCACCGAACCCCAAGTTAAACGATTTGTTCAAAAACTTTAACTTGAGTTAATTGGCGAATGGCTATACAGATTATTATGCTTCGTGGATGTTTTGTCTCCAATATCTCGTCCCCAACAATTCGTATCCGAACAAATCGTTCGTCCGACATTTGGTCCCCGGAACATTTCGTTCCCGGATAACCCGTCCCCAACAATTCGTACCCGAGCATCTCGTACCTGAACAATTGGTCTTCCGAGCAATATGTCCCCGAACTCCTCAAAATTCCATACCCAGAAACTCGTCTCCAACAACTTGTACCTGAACAACTCGTACGAAATGTTGGGTACGGATTGTCCGGGGACGTATTGCTCGGGGGACCAATTGTTCGGTTCGAGTTGCTTCGGGTACGTATTGTTGGGGACGAGTTGTTGGGTACGTAATGCTCGGGGACAAATTGTTTGGAACGAACTGATCGGGGACGAGATATTTCAAACCCAATGAGATTTATGAAAGCATTCAAAGCAATAGCACATTCCTAAACCCGTTGAGTAGAGTACGTAGAAGAGATTATACAAAAATTAAGTAAGACGTATTATAGGCTTCTGGCTCCCCCGTATTCAGTATTGGGTTTGAAGTAATTTTGACATAATTTTTGTACAACCCCGGCCTCGTGGGTTTTAGGAATGTGATGTCATATAACTTATCGCGTAAAAGTAAACGTGCCACCTAGGTTTTTCAATTTCGTGGGAGTGTAACATAGGCTATTTTAAATAGAAGTACAGTATCCTCATGATTCTCAAAATGCCAAATATTTATCAAGGTAGCCACTCGACCCAAGGGTCGATCGTAGCAGAATAATGAGCAAGCTTTCAGCAGAAATGGATTGGCTATACTAGGCCCTTTCGAACAAGCACCAAAATTAATTTTTAAGTTCCCAAACTGATCGAGCGCGTTATAGTTAAAGGTTAAAAGTTGCGTTTTCGTCAAACTGTGATTTCGCTGCTAGGTTTCGTAACAATTGCACGAATTTTTGGCAGTACACCAAAATAATCATCTTGAAGGGGTCTAAATTCGAAAATGTAAATAAAATGCTTGATGTTATGAACATTTTGGTTTATCTGCGGCATGTCCAAGGGGTACGAAACCCAGTACCGAAATATTCTCTTGACGAAAGCTAGCTCAACGTAATAGGTTAATATGGCGAAAACGCGCTCAGGTTAAGTGAAGAATCTAAATGAGCAAAACCATAAAATAAAAATATTCCAATATTTTGAGTTTTCCAATATAACATGATATCATGAATCTATAACAACATGATGATCTATTGATACTCGTACAGCATTTTAATGGATTTTGGACTCCTTAAGGTCGTTGCCCTTTTAGAGGACAAAAATGAAATACTTCAAAAAATTTTGAATTTTTTCCTATGATACCTTTCCGCTGTGCGCTGTGATTTAGATAAGTCATCGAAGAAACTCGGTAGATACGAGGCCCTAAAGTTGCCTATAGAATTATTAATTTCGAAATTGTAAAGGCATTGCATAGGCTAACACCGCCAATTTACTCAACTTCAGGACGTAATATCTCCCAATTTCTGCGATGACCCCTCATTTTTAAATCTGAAATCACAGGAAAAAATTGAGAATTTTCATGAAGCATTTCATTTTTATGACGTCAATAGGCCCCAGCTTGATATAGCACGCTAGCAGTTTTCAACCGGCCTTAGCCTATACCCCTCATTTTCCTTCGAAGTGATACAAGCCACAAGGTACAAAACTAACTTTCAGTTGCCCGACTAATATTTTTTGACAATGAATCAAATTCCGAATTACTAACTTCATTCATGATCAACCGAGTGAATAATATTCTGTTAATATTAATTAAACAAATTATAATTTTATTATAATTAAAATTTAGTTATATTATACTAAAATAATTAAAGATATAATTATATAATTATAAACTTTTGCAAAAATACTGTGTTATTGTTTTTGTTAATATTTTAAAATATTGCTTCGGTGTTGAGGTTACAATGCGCACTTGCCAGGCTGAGGCTGGTAAGAATTTCCGAGTGAGTAAAATTCTTATATGTGGCGGCAGATCTTTCGGTTAAGAGTTGCTCTCTGTCTCTGAACACCATCAGAACCCTTGCTTAGATATTCTATTATATCAGAGATATAACCCTTGTCATTTTAGTACTTAGGAGTTTATTTATATATTATATCAGCCGCTCTATTATAATAGCCTATTATAATAGCCTATTTTGTATACCGAAATTTTGAATTTTTTTTTTTCTAAGATAGAGCAAACTGTTCTGCATAGATTTCCGTTTTAAAAATTATAGGTTATTGAAGAAATTCGGGAGATATTAGGCCCCTAAATCTGTATAGGTTTCTATGGAAAAACCCAACTTTAGAACATAAAATTCGATTATAAAAATGTAATGAGGATGACATCTTTGAATTTTATTTCCTGTGGTAGACTAAACCCTTACGATGAGATTTCCGTTTTAAAAATTTCAGATCATCGTCGAAATACCGGAGCTATAAGGCCTTGAAGTTTGTATTGGTTTCTATGGTTTAGGCCTATTTTACGCAACTTTGAAACCTAATATCCCCCGAATTTTTGAGATAACCGAAAATTTTAAAAACGGAAATCTCATCAGAAGGGTTTAATCTGTCATAGGAATAATTTTTACACTTTTCTTGGTGATAAAAATGTCTCCATAGACATATAGAGCGGCTACCTTAACTTATTTCTTTGGGTCTGAGAGTGACAATATTAAAATGTAGGTCCTATACTACGAGTAGATAAATATTATTTACCTGCATGGATTAAACTTAGACGCTAAAGATGATGAATAGTTACAAGTCCATGAAAAAAGACAATGTGTCAAATTGTAGTTTGGATTCGTTTCACAGTTGTACGAATCTCTGTTCATTCTTGTCACCTGCAGAATAATAAAACAAAGATACAAGAATATCTTGGAAATACGTCATCTTAATAAAAGCCTTGTAACAATATGTAACCGCTATATCTCCTACAACGGTAAGAGAAGCCCAAAGAGAACTTCTGCATATTTATCATCACCATTAACCTTTTCCCGGTGAGGGGTCGGCATTTTTAAAGCAGTTAGCATTTAATCAGGACCGGCTTGCAAGGCCTGACAAGGCTGGGGCGGTCTTTAACGTGCAAACAAATTCACACGAGTGCGGGTATGACCAGAGCCCCGGGGCAATGTCATAGGACTCGGAAAAATTTCTCACCCCAGCAGGGGCTCGAACCCGGTTCCTTGGCATCCGAAGCGGGCGCGCACTAACCACTTCGCCACTCGGCCCATATTAGGCAATATTTTTCAATCAATCAGAAAATAACAATTTCTTACGAGGATAAACGTGTTTTACTTGATAATAATTGTGGTTAAAAATTGCTCAGCGCGCAAGTACTTTTTGTGACTTTCATGTTTTATAGAAGGGGTCAGAGTTCGATTTGTTTCAAACAGATGATGTAAAATTTACAGTTAAGTCACACATGGGAAAGTTAATCTGCAAGGTGCAAAAGCAGGAAGAAAAATTTGGTCAGAAAAACTTTGCCCAAACATTCAAACAAGCCTGATCTGATGCTGTGCATGGGAAAATGAAACATCTACCTAAGTCCTTAAAGTGCCAATAACTGGTTGTTTTACCCTAACTGTATATTAACATACTTGTTCTTGCTCGACGCTGAATGAGTAAAAAATATCCTTTCTAATGATAATACTAGCTGATCCCTGAGCAATCCTGTCATCTGCACTTGCAAGAAGATAAATCTGAAATAGATTTTAAAGAAATCATATCAATCAGCTATTCGGTAGAAACAATCCCTATAGATGGCGCTGCGGTCGTTTTAAAATGGCGGCTCTAAATGGGTAGATTTAGTTACCTATATTAAGAGAGAATGGTCAACTCGACATAAGTTTATGCATGCGCCATTTTGACTCCATTTTTCGGA
>JAQGBM010001514.1:0-10537 GCA_034698405.1 Symphylella vulgaris | reverse complement strand
TACCGTACTTGTAGTGGTCCTGAGGCTGTCCATTGAGTTGGTACGCACGGACTCCTGAGAGGTGGATGTGTCCATCTATTAAAATAAAAAAATAATTATTAGTGTTTAGACATAATAATTATTTTGTTTGTTAAAATTTATAATTACCGGTCGAACAGCGAGCATCAATTAATCTCGGCGAGACATTACATTTATTCTGAAAGATAAAGATAAGCAACCTTAATAACAACTAACTGCTTTACACCAGAAGTGAATGAAGCGATTAATTTGCTTGTTTCGTCGCTCGCGCCCTGTAGTTGTCAGGGGTTAGTTTTACCCCCAAACCATGATCCCTAATTAAAATATATTTACCTGGAAATGGTAACCGTTCTCGAAGCCTCCTAGTCGATAAACATTAGCATCGCTGAATTCTACCCAATAAATACCTAATTAGGCTATTTTTCTCGTGACAGCTTTCCTACTTCAGCAACGATCTGTGAAAATGAGTCGAAGCGCAGGCTACCGTCTCCTTGCGCATGGATTGCGCAGATTCTGTCCCTTGTTTTTACGTCAATCGTATATCCCAATCGTTCAAGGGACTTGGGTAAGTGAAATGGTTTTAATCTTCCCTTATCAGTTTCTTCCTTTTGAAATATATTTACCTGGAAATGGTAACCGTCCTTGAGGCCTCCTCGTCTATAAACATTAACATTTAACATGGCTGAATATTTATAGTTGATCGGCTCTCCACGTCTCGGCACTGAAGGAGCCAGCGCAACATCTGTTGTTTTAGGACTTGGTTTTTCTGCCATATGGATTTCACAGATTCGAGATCTACCGTATATAAAAAAGAAGAGGAAGCTGTTAATGTTAGGTTAATTTGTAGAAAATTAAGTAGGCTACTTTTAGGCCTGATGCACCATCACCAATGAGGTTAACTCTAATAATATCAATAATATTGCTTTTAGGTGCCACTTACATACATACATTTTTCTAAATATTGGTCAGAGCAATATTTTCCCGCTATAAACAAAATACGATGATGATGATAAACAAAATGCATCTCTCTCTTGATGCAGGGAAGAAAAGATCGTCAATTGTGATGGGTTTCCCAATCTCCCATTTTCCAGAAACCTAAAAAATTGGAAAATCTATTCTTATCCTACTGGGTAGGCCTACAGAACCTACGACTGTACTCAATTGCATATTGTACTAAGTTATGTTATTATCTTATTGCATATTTAAAATTAATCTCCTTCCAAATAAGTTGCCCAAATTTCTTTCTCACTTTTTCCGGAAGTAAGCTGGAATCTCTAGCTTCGAACTCCTCATCGAGAAATACTCGTAGCTCCATTGTCTGTCCAACGATTTGAAGTCCGCTTCTAATTATTATTGCTTGACCTTTTACGTATATTTACCCCAATTTCCTTGAACCGCTTCCGAGGATAGGCCAGCTACATTTTCGATAAATTTTGGGGCAGCTGTGATATCCTAAAAATATTAAAATAAAGTTTATAAATATTTTCTATTATACTTCGTAGCTATGTGTATCATTAATATTTAGAAGGATATATTTTTTTAAGTTGAGATTGTTATTTCTATGATGATATACCTTCGGTCGTTTCCAAATAATTGTTTTCTTTATGTTATCCGGAAGTGAGCCCAGACTGGACTCACTCGCTCGGAACTCCTTGTCGAGGAATAGCTCTATGGTCTATAAAGAATTAAGTTAGGAATTTAGGATACCGGAACTTATTTTGGATGGGGTTAAATAATTCGCAAGAGATTGAGAAACACTGATTTACGGAAGGCCTACAGTACCCTAAAAATAGGTATTTTTATTAACGTATTGTGACCACTATCACCATGTTTCCCTGTAAGCCCTAAACCCGATTAAGCAAACTCGGATGAGCGTTTTTGCGAAGGAAATAAAATTGATGTTTTCGTAACCCTTGGATTAAAATAGACATAAATTACTCGTATACCAAAACCTTCGTCTTTGATAGATCTATTCGAAAACGTAAAAAAATTATGGGGTCGTGCATTAAATTTAAAGTTAATGGATCTATAGACAGTACGAAAGCATCATTCGACGAATGCGAAATTGTTACTGTTATTCCTCATCGATGAACATCAGCATTGCGGAGTATTTGTAGTAACTTAGTAGTGGTTATATTTTTATTTTCAAAAAGTAGAACCGAAGTACGGTAGTACCCAAATTCATACATGGGAAAAAATGCCACAGACTGTGTTCACGTGTAATAACGAAAAAAAAATGCGCGAGACTATTACACATTTACCATAATCTGTGGCATTTTTTCCCCATCCATGTACCCCTTACTTCCACATGGCGCGAGCCTAAACCATGATCCCTAATTAAAATTTACCTGGAAATGTTGATGCTTCCTCATCGATGAACATCAGCATTATACAATCTTCTTTCTAATTCGGATGAAGTTCCAGCATTCGGACCCAATAACTTCCCCTTTAGTGGGAGACTCCATAAATCATATAATCGGATAAATGTAATTCTATTGAAACTTCAATAATTACCTATTTTTCTCGTGAAAGGTTTCCAACTTCGGCAGCGATCTGTGCAAATGAGTCGAATCGAATACTTCCGTCCCCGTATGCATGAATAGCACAGATCCAGTCCCTGGTCTTCACGTCGATCGTATACCCCAGGCGTTCAAGGGACTTGGATAAGTAAAATGGGGACAATCTTCCCTTATCACTTTATCAGTTTCTCCTCTTTTTAAAATATATCCTGTACAAAAAAGTTATGTTTTTTTATAAATAAAAAATAAATGCCCCATTTTAGTGTGTATGGCAGGGGAACGACTGGGGCAGGCTGCTGTATGGGTAATCGGATAAATGTAATTAGAACTATTGAAACTTCAATAATTATTACCTATTTTCTCGTGACAGCTTTTCAACTTCAGCAACGATCTGTGCAAATGAGTCGAAGCGCAGGCTTCCGTCTCCGTGCGCATGGATAGCACAGATTCATGTATAAATAAATTTTATTCGATGTTTTTTTCGATGGTCCTTGAAATGTCTCATTCTATAAGTCAATCGTATATCCATCCCAAGCGTTCAAGGGACTTGGGTAAGTAAAATGGTGTAAATCTTCCCTTATCAGTTTCTCCTTTTTGAAATATTGCCTACGGTACAAAAAAAGTATGTTTTTTATAAATAAATAAAAAAATTAATAAATACCCTATTTTAGTGTGTATTGTCAGCGGGCTATACAAGTTAACTATGTAATTCTATTGAAACTTCAATAATTACCTATTTTTCTCGTGACAGCTTTCCAATTTCAGAAACGATCTGTGCAATTAGTCGAACCGTAAGCTTCCGTCCCCGTAAGCATGAAGAGCACAGATCCTGTCCCTTTTTTCCACGTCTATCGTATAGCCCAATGATTTGAGGGACTTGGATAGGTGAAATGGGGACAATCTTCCCTTATCTGTTTCACCTTGTTTGAATACAACCTGTACAAAAAAGTTATGTTTTCTATAAATAAAAAATAAATAAATACCCTATTTTAGTGTGTATAGCGAGCGGGCTATAACTTACAATTTAAAGGGCGGCCGGGTGCACTTAAGGAGGTTAACTCTAACTCAGGGTTAACTTGAACATTACCGAACGAAATATCTTCGTAACCCCTGAACGAAAATGGGCATAATTATGATAACCTACAGCAAAATGTTGTCTTGGTCAGAGCCTCTAAATACTATTTGATATTATACTAAATTCGTGTAATCGCCATTGGTTGATAAGACTTAGATCCTTTTTAATGTTCCGCAAATGTCAAATTTCTACTGCGTTGAAATTTTCCTCAAAATCAGCGAGTGATATCCTAAAATTGTTTATCTCATACTTTTTCTTACCTGGGAAGTTAAAGCAACCACCAGCAATAGACCCACGCACAAACTGGCCTCTAAATTCCTGTATTCGCCATTGGTTGATATGACTTAGATCATTTTTAAGGTTCCGAAAATGGCAAATTTCTATAGAATTGAAATTTTTCTCAAAATCAGCGAGAGATATCCTAAAATTGTATTAACTATGCTAAGGCTCCAAATCCTCCAATACATAATAGGTCAAATTGGTTCGCATGCTCTTTCTGCTCTGGAGCAGGGTTATTAGTAAAATCATGAACGAATAACATGTTATAGTCTAGATTCATGGTAAAATTACTACAACAAGGGTGAATTGGACGAATTGGATTTAATTAATCCCCGTCGTAATTTTATAGATTTAACCTATTATAGGTTATCTATAAAGTTATATTGTCTGTGGCATTTTCCCCCATGTATTACCCCTTACTTCCACAGGGCGCGAGCCCAAACCATGATCCCGGGATTACCGTAATTAAAATATATTTACCTGGAAATTGTTACTGTTCTTGATGCTTCCTCATCGATGAATATCAGCATTGCGGAGTATTTGTAGTTGATTTGGCCACGTCTCCACTGAAGGAGCCAGCCCAACATCTGTTGCTTCAGGTTTTTGTGCCATATGGATTTTACAGATTCGAGATCTACCGTATATGAAAAAGAAGAGGAAGCTGTTAATGTTAGGTTAATTTGTAGAAAATTAAGTAGGCTACTTTTAGGCCCGGGTGCACCAATGAGGTTAACTCTAATAATATCAATAATTATTGCTTTTAGCTGCCACTCACACACATACATTTTTCTAAATATTGGTCAGAGCAATATTTTCCCGCTATAAACAAAATACATCTATCTCTCGTGATGCAGGGAAGAAGATTGTGATAGGTTTCCCAATCTCTTTTCCAGAAACCTAAAAAATTGGAAAATCTATTCTTATATATACTGGGTAGGCCTACAGAACCTACGACTGTACTCAATTGCCTATTGTACTATGTTATTATCTTATTGCATATTTAAATTAATCTTCTTCCAAATAAGTTGCCCAAATTTCTTTCTCACTTTTTGCGGAAGTCCAGACTGGAATCACTTGCTTCGAACTCCTCATCGAGAAATATAGCTCCATGGTCTGCCCAACGAATTGAAGTCAGCTTCTAATTATTGCTTGACCTTCTTACGCATATTTACCCCAATTTCCTTGAACCGCTTCCGAGGATAGGCCAGCTACATCGCCGCAAAATTTTGGGGCAGCTGAGATCTCCTAAAAATATTAAAATAAAGTTTATAAATATTTTCTATTATACTTCGTAGCTATGTGTATCATTAATATTTAAAAGGATATATTTTTTTTAAGTTGAGATTGTTATTTCTTTGATGATATAAATACCTTCGGTCGTTTCCAAACAATTGTTTTTTTTTTAGTCTTATCCGGAAGTGCTGAGCCCAGACTGGACTCACTCGCTCGGAACTCCTTGTCGAGGAATAGCTCCATGGTCTATAAGGAATTAAGTTAGGAATTTTTGGGTACCAGTACTTAATATTTTGGATGGGGTTTATAATTCGCAAGAGAGTAAGAAACACTGATTTATGGTACAGTAGCCTACTCCATAGGTATTTTTATAACCGTACTGTGACTACTATCAACCATGATTCCCTGTAAGCTCTACAGTAAACCTTAAGCAAACTCGGATTTAGCATTTTTGCAAAGGAAAAAAATTTGGTATTTTCGTAACCCTTGAACAAAAATGGACATAATAATCTCGTACATACTGTACTTACACGAGTATTATATATCAGAATCTTCGTCTTTGATAGATCTATTCGAAAACGTAAAAAAAAAATTATGTGGTCGTAGCATTAAATTTAAAGTTAATGGATCTATAGCCTAGTATGAAAGCATCATTCGAATCCGAAATTGATGAACATCAGCATTGCGGAGTATTTGTAGTTACTTAGTAGTGATTGTATTTTTATTTTAAAAAAGTAGAACCGACGTACGGTAGTACCCAAATTCATACATGGGGAAAAAATGCCACAGACTATGGTTCATGTGTAACGAAAAAAAAAAATGCGCGAGACTATTACACATTTACCATAATCTGTGGCATTTTTTCCCCATGTACCCCTTACTTCCACATGGCGCGAGCCTAATTAAACCATGATCCCTAATTAAAATTTACCTGGAAATGTTGATGCTTCCTCATCGATGAACATCAGCATTATATACGATCAACGATTTTCTTTCTAATTCGGATGAAGGTAGCATTCGGACCAATAAAAGTCTCTTCCAACCACGCTGAGACCTGTAACGACGAACTGCTTTCCAACCTCAGAAATGATTTGCACAAAGAAGTCAAAGCGCAGACTCCCGTCTCCGTACGCATGAATATCACAGATTCTGTTCCTGGTTGTCACGTCTATCGTATAGCCCAAGCTTTCAAGGGACTTGGGTAAGTAAGTTTCTCCTTTTTTGAATATATCCTATACAAAAAAGTTATGTTTTTTATAAATAAAAAATAAATAAATACCCCATTTTAGTGTGTATGGCAGGGGAACGACTGGGGCAGGCTGCTGTTTGGGTAATCGGATAAATGAAACTTCAATAATTAACCTACCTATTTTTCTCGTGACAGCTTTCCAATTTCAGAAACGATCTGTGCAAACGAGTC
This sequence comes from Symphylella vulgaris, assembly GCA_034698405.1. Classification (NCBI taxonomy): domain Eukaryota; kingdom Metazoa; phylum Arthropoda; class Symphyla; family Scolopendrellidae; genus Symphylella; species Symphylella vulgaris. The sequence continues at coordinate 3,993 of JAQGBM010001514.1, read as the reverse complement.
AAACCGTATAAGCTTCCGTCCCCGTAGGCATGAAGAGCGCAGATCCTGTCCCTTTTTTCCACGTCTATCGTATAGCCCAATGATTTGAGGGACTTGGATAAGTGAAACGGGGACAATCTTCCCTTATCTGTTTCACCTTGTTTGAATACATCCTGTACAAAAAAGTTATGTTTTTTATAATAAAAAATAAATAAATAATCTATTTTAGTGTGTATAGCCAGCGGGCTATACAACATTTAGGGGCCGGGTGCACCTAAGGAGGTTAACTCTAACTCAGGGTTAACATGAACATTACCGAACGAAATAAATTTATATCTTCGTAACCCCTGAACGAAAATGGGCATAATTATGATACACCAAAATTTTGTCTTGAAAATATCTTCTCAAAAGTCGAAAAAAATTGAGGGGTCGTCACATTAAATAAAAATATATTTCAAAATAATACTAAAATTCTCTCTTATATTATCTTGAATATATTTTTATTTAATAATTATGACGACCTCTCAATTTTTTAGATTTTTGAAAAGATCTTTTCAAGACGAACATTTTGGTGTAGGGGAGACTGGGTATGGTTGTAACAATTGCAATAATTTGTTTTCCAGAAGCTTGGTGATGAGGCTAATAATATCAATTATTGCTTTTAGCTGCCACTCACACACATACATTTTTTCTCAATATTGGTCAGAGCAATATTTTCCAGCTATAAACGGAAATTAACAACGCAACCAGTGGTTAAATCTTGGTTAAATCAAGGTTTTCCTGTCATTGTTAGCCTAAGTTATATGCAAGATTAGAAAACAGACTATACTTGTACATGTACAATGCAAAAATTACGGTAAGATAATAAAGGAAAATACTAACCAGGATGTGGCTTCATAAATGGTCCATCTGGAGTCTGTGTAACACCAAGTAAAATTAAGACTAACTTAGTATGCAGGCAACTATTTCCCTATAAAAGTTAGATAGATAGGTTTTATTTTATTTCAACTAAAATTGTACAACCCATTATAGCCATAAGGCTTTTAATGGGGGAATGAGACAAAGTCCATGTAGGACGTACAGTTAAAAATGCAAAATGCAAAATAGAAAATATAAATATAAAAGTTAATTTATAAGTTTTTAATTTGGTGCTAAAATTATGTAATCAATCCTTCCATTTCTTGAATCTTTTGAATGTCTAGATATAGGTGTACTTACATTTGAGTTACGGTAGTTGCCGCTCCGCTGACCGAAAACCAGTTAATTATCTTGAAGAACGTTTGGGCTATAGGATAGGGCCTATCCTATAGCCCAAAAGTTCAATGAACTTTGGTAAGTAAAATGGGGATAATCTTCCATTATCAGTTTCTCCATTATGGAATATAACCTGTAGAAAAAAAAAATTATGTTTTTTTATAAATAAAAAAATAAATAAATACCTATAGACCATATCCACGAATAAATGTAAGCAAAAACACTGCTTAGAAATAGTTCTAAGCAGCTGTGCGCATGCTTAATTCTGCTGCAGATTTTCTTCCGGTTTGAAGAGCTTGGCCTGTTTTGACGCTCTTTTTGTCCTGACCTGCTCTGGGTTATCCAAAATTTAAGAGTCTAACGGTATTCTGCAGTTGCAGAAAAATAGAGTTTAGCCTACTAATTTTACACATAACCCCGCTACTAACCTAATCCATGGATACCTAAATCCATGATCAGTTCTACTTCTATGATACTGTCCGTTGACAACGACGCTTGCTGGATTAAAGGTGTTACGTAATAACGGACGGATGAATCGTACGTTCCAAGTTGGCATCTATTGTATCCAGGAGAAGCTGATCGTTCGAATTGGCACCATCGGGGTTTCCCTATTAAAGAAAAATAATATTTAAAATGGGGCAGAAGCAATTATATTGAGGGTACTGTATTAGTGTATTTAAAATCCTGTTTTAAATTGTAGGAAATAATCATCATCATCGACAGTCGACACCATAATAATAGGCTAATTCTGAATTATATCGAATTTTTTTGCTCATTCCGTGCACGTGCAATGGAACATTCAATTCATGGACTGTAGTAAGCGCGTATGGACGTAATGAGCGCGTGATTTTAGAGTTCAATGCACTGTATTACAGTAAAAGTATTCCTATATCGAACTAAGAGTGGTGATATTCCAATACTTCGATATAGGGATATAATTTATATCGAAGCATCCATATTATCGGAGTTACGGTAATTTAGCGTTTCCCAGAACTTCGATAATAATATTCGGGGTTCCCAGCTTGACTGAAGCACCGAACGTGGAGACTGCAAAGAACGTCTATAGGAGTATAGTCGGGAGGGTAATAAGGGTTAGAACTGTAACTGTGCAAATTGTGATTAAAAGATGCCGCTTTGCACAGTGCCTAAATACAAGGCCTTGCCTAAATAGACCCTTCTGAAAATTTCTGGAAGGGGCGCCAAACGAAATTTGAATGCAGAGGGGCCTACAGCTATCTCCGAAACTATACGACCGATTTGAATTTATGTTTTTATAATATTTTGAATACTTATCGAATATTATTTGGCTGTTTCTAGTGTTTCATCAATTGTATTTGTTTACATAACAACAACCACGTTGAACATCCACATTAACATTAATATGATTCGTAGTTTGACTTAATTGGGAGGGGGTGGGGGCTTGCAATATTTATTGCAAGGGACCCAACGATTTGAAGTTCCGCTTCGCCATAATTATTATTGCTTGACTTCTTACGTATCTAAGTTATATTTACCCCAATTCCCTTGTATGGCGTCGGATGGTAGGCCAAAACCGCTTGTAAGTTATGGCAGGCTAGAGCTCCTTCGTTACCGGTATCTTCTAAAAATATCAAAATAAAATTTAAATTTTCTGTGTTACGGTTACCTGTGTATCATTAAGGATACTGTATCTTTAATTTTTTTAATGTTGAGAATTTTACGAATCTAATGATGATACCTTTGATGGTCGCTTCCAAAAACTTCTCCACATTTCTTTTTCACTTCTTCTAGACTTTTTCCGAGACTGCAATCGCTTCCCTCGAACTCCCCATCCTCAAATAGTGCCATGGTCTATAGGCCTAGGTATAAGGTTCTGTAAAAGTATGCGGTATCTTTAATTTTTTTAATGTTGAGATTTTTATATCTATGATGATACCTTTGGTCGCTTCCAATAAACTTCTCCACATTTCTTTATACACTTCTTCTAGACTTTTTCCGAGACTGCAATCGCTTGCCTCATCCTAAAAAAATACCGGGGTTTTCTGTTCCTTACCATGAATACCATCTCATACTTTTTCTTACCTTTGAAGTTGAAACAACCACCAGCAGTTGACCCACGTACAAACTGACCTCTAAATTCATTCACTCGCCATGGGTGAATAATACTTGCATCCCTCTTAAGGTACCTGCAAATAAGCTCATCCTAAAAAAATACCGGGGTTTGCTGTTCCTTACATTCTCACACTTTTTCTTACCTTTAAAGTTGAAACAACCACCAGCAGTTGACTCACGCACAAACTGGCCTCTAAATTCATTCACTCGCCATTGGTGAATAATACTTGCATAAGTTGCATCCCACTTAAGGTTCCTTAAATGCCAAATTTCTACAGTGTTGAAGTGAGTCTCAAAATCTTCGAGTGATATCCTAAAATCGTAGTAACCATATATAATACAGTATAATAAGGAGAATATAATTAAATATACCGGTATACAATTATTTTTTTCATTGTATACATAATAGTTATGTCAATTGCTTCTCGTGCTCTTTCTGTTCTACTCCGTACTTCTGGAGCAGGGTTATAGCTGTAAAATTACTACAACAAGGGTAAATTCGGTGAATTGGAGTTAATTAATCCCCGTCGCAAAAACCATTAATTACCCTATCACTATCAGCACCGATTTACGTCCAACGGACGTCTTCTTAAGGGGTTATAGGCATCTCAAGTTTTCGCGCCAAAACACATTTTTTCGAAATAAAAAAAATGTGTTTTGGCGCGGAAA
>JAQGBM010001513.1:0-10539 GCA_034698405.1 Symphylella vulgaris | reverse complement strand
GATACCCTGGCCTCATGCTTAGTGTAGGAAAATGGAAACTAACATTAGTATCGAATTTTTGCTTAGCGTTTTCCTGAATAGAGCCCATGATTAACTTACTATAAATTTATCAAGGCTTGCCAGTATTTTAACGTAGGCAGTGTAGGCCCTAATGGAGTTAAAGGTTTGAGGCATCGGGCACATACCCGTAGCCTGCGCCTGCCTAATTCACCATTTTGTTAATAGGCTACCGAGTGTTGAAAAAGTCGCGCAATATCGATTGCTATAACAATATAATCGATTTAATCATCAATTTTTATAAACTACGACGGTTGAATTTTACGAAAAGTTAATTACGTAAAGTTTACGTAAAAAGTTTGTAAAATTTTACGTAAAGTTTTTAACGTTTACGTTTTGTAAAGTTTACGTAAGTTTTTATGTAAAGTTTCATGCAAATTTTACGTAAAAAAGTTTACGTAACGTTTAGCGTAGACCACGGTGGCGTAGACGTAAAGCAACTAAGCAAGCAAACGTAGGTAAAGTTTAACGTAATTTAAGTTTTTGACGTAAACATTTAACGTAAAGTTTTAGGTAAATTTTACGTAAAAAGTTCGCGTAATTTTTTGTACGTTAAGTTTACATAAAAATGGTTTACGTAAAAATTTCACGAATTAGTTTTTTACGTCAAGTTTTACGCAAAGTTTTTACGTAAAGTTTAGCCTACGTAAAAATTTCACGTAAAATTATACGAAAAGTTTTACTGTAACCGTAAAACTTTACGTAAAAAAGGTTTACGTAAAGTTTTACTGTAAGTGCACTAGTAAAACTTTATGTGAACTTTTACGTTATAGCAGTTATCGATATTGTGCGACTTTTACAACACTCGGTATATAATAATTGTGTGTAATCTGGGACCAATAGAGAAAATTTCTAATTATCCTAAATTGCGAATTAAGTTACGTTTAGTTTATTATGATAGGATCATTATGGCAAAGCATTCATGGACAAGGTTATACTGTAGGCCTACCGTTTAGCTTGCGCTTTATTTACAGTATATCACATAAAAAAAAACTGTACTATACACGAACACGATATACCTGACGTGAGCATCCGCCATTAAACAAGTGAATCAAAAGTTTGAATGTATATCACATGTCCACATTCGTTCAGGGGTTACGAAGATTTAAACATGTCCCACTTTGGTAGTGTTAGGCCTATCAATTCATGATAATACTCATTTATGTAGGAGCCATTGGGCCCGATTCACCAAAGAGCTTAGCGAAAAATGAGGAAAAATACGACACTAATGCCAGCTTCATTTTCATACACACACACACCAGGAAAGGAATGAGCATTAATATTGTTTTTTCTCTCTATTTCCGCTTAGCGCGTTGGTGAATCTAAGGCTGTCAACGGATTGATATTGCATTATTTTGCACAGCCCAAACCAAAGTACAGTAATAGAAGATAGTGGCCCAAACTCTCAGTTATTGACAAGCTGCTCTCTCGATCAGGTCAAACTTTTAGCTGGGAACCACGTTTGCAATAAAAATTTTGCTCTGTTTGCTTCGATCCTGTATGATTTACTCTTATTCGTTATAATTAACTTGGTAGTTCGCATAATAATTTAAATATTTTACTTACCACTGTTTCATTTCCATCCACCAATTTTCCCAATATCTCGACTTGCTGACATAGTCCAAAGTCTAACAAAACTAATGCAACCAAGCACGAAGAAATTAAAAGTCTTATTTCGTTCATTTTACTTTAATTTAAAAAAAAATAAAAAAAATTATATCTAAAGTAAATTAACGTTAAAATAACCGCATTTTAGATTTTTCAAACTTGCAGCTTATAAATTTCTTCATTTAGAATTTACAAGCGAGATCACTCAACAGTAAATCGGGCTATTGACCATTCACGATGGCTAGTCAGAGGACAAATACTCTACGCCGAAGAACTTCAGTACTATTTTCACTCCATCGAGTGGGATTACGGAAATGCAATAAACGCAAGAGAGGATAATATCTAAACAATGGGGGCTGAACCCAAGGCCGTAATGCGCAATGGTCTCCACCCCCTGAAATTTTCTGTCGGTAATAAGTGCCAGTACAGGCTGAGGCGTGGTCTTTTAGAAGACATGCTACTGTGTTAAATATACTATCTTCCTACCTACGGTAAAAAAGCGAAAGTACCAGTCCTTTTGTTGAGATTGACATACGTTTAATTTTATGCTATCCGCGTACAAGCCAGGTAAATAGAAATTTTTCCACCGTTGTCGTAAATTTATTACGGAGTATGGCTTGTTTGATTTATTTTTAAGCGCGGCATTCGTGTTCGGGGTTCCCTAGAGTTGGAAAAAATGTTGAAAATAAAATAATGTAATTTTTGTAACCCATGAAAAAAAGTTGAAAATAAAATAATGTTAATTTCGTAACCCATGAAAAAATGTTGAAAATAAAATCATGTTATTTTTGTAACCCATGAAAAAAATTTATGTTGAAAATAAAATAATGTTATTTTCGTAACCCATAAACAAAATTGGACATATAATAGCCTGAGACACCAAAATGTTCGTTTTGGATAGATTTTATTCGAAAACGTAAAAACATTATGGGGTCACAGAATGAAATAAAAAGATATCTTATTCGAGCATCAAGATACAGTATAATTATTATGATAAGCGCAATATAAATTTGAAAAAAAATTCATGCTATGACCCCATAATTTTTTCTTTTTTTTCGAATGAATCTACATTTTGGTGTAGAATAAGTTCAGATTTTTTTCAAGCGTTACGAAGAAACATATTTTTCTACTTACAGCTTACCCGATTGCACTATTGCAAGCTTGACTTTATACCGATTATGCGTATTGCGTAGTGTGGATACAAAATTTTGAACATAGTAATTAACCCCGTATTTACTCGTAAACTTGTGTATTTGTAAAAAGCGTCAGATGATGATGAGTTTTCCTCATCGAAACTAATCCTATAATTTTTCTATAATCTTCCTATAATTTTAAAATTTTACGCTGTCTACTACTAATTTGTTCTTCAAATACTACAAGTCGGATCCCAGGAGACTACGAAAGTTTCTAGTTATATAACTTTGTTTTGTGGCTTAACAAATTATTACGAGACTTAATTATTATTCGAGTAAAATGACTGTCCACAGGGCAGAATAATTTTGTTTTAGGCTAATAATAATATCCGCCCTTCTAAATTCTACAATCGAACAAACATCTTCGCTGTTCGATGATTCTGAGTATAATCGTAGCTATCTCTATAGCGTTCTTTCTGCGAGTGTGGTAGCTATGAATTATGAACCTATTCAATGAGGGGTTTTTGTTCGGAAAACATGCAAATATTTTTCTTGGCTCTGGTATGGTCGTAACTTTGACCCCTGAAGACAGAAAGAAAAATAGATGTTAAAATACGTAGGAAGAGTAAAAATACTCGGTAGTTCGTATTGTACCTACGCTATTGGGACCAAACCCAACAACACCTCCGACAAAGTTCTACACACGATAGATACCATAATTAGAGGCTTCTCCTATAAACAAACTCTATAACGTACTGTACGTCAACGTCTGTATAAACAAGCTATAACGATTGGCCTATTACAGTATTATTTTCAAAACAGAGTCGACCCAAGCATGTAATTTAGAATTGTTTGGTAATAAGTTATAGAAATTTCAGTTTAAGTACTAAGTTATGACATTGATAACATTAACAGCCGACTCATACGTGGAATCCTAAATAAATTCGTTTTCGAAAAAAATTAGGATGCTTGAAATAATTCCACTTCGATCTTGATTTGGGTGTTTAAGCCATGAATCCAGGGCGGATTTAGGAACTGACCAAAAGGAGCCGGGCCCTCAGCACCGACCAAAAATCACAATATTGTAAAGATCCCCAGTTTAATCTTAGACCAAGTAGTCTTAGGTTTAATTATTGGCTACCAATAATACGTATTTTCCCCTATACTTAGAAAAATTAGGATGTAAACTGGGCTTGCTGGGCCTCGATCTCTCGAAAAGAATTCCTAGATCCACTCTTGATAATTGAGTCCTGGTATGATATTTCGAATAGTAGGCTATATGTGGGAGTATTGAGAAAGGACCGATTATACCCTAAAGATTAGGCCGTGCTAGAACCCCGGCACATAATTTTTTTTATCCGAATAATTTACTTTGGCCTGTATATGGGCAGCCTATACCCACTGTACCGGTAGTTAATTTGTAATTTTTTAACAGAAGGTCACCGTGCGTTATAAACTAAACGAAGCTTAATATAAAATACAGTACGTAATAAGATAACTTAATATAAGTTACGGTATATACCGAAGAAAAAGACATAGGATGCAGTATAAGTTACGTATAATGATAGCTTTTCTAACTAAGTTACGGAGTATTTTATTTCCCACGAACATAGGCAAACAGTGCAGTGGTGTAATACAAGTTAGTTCTGAAGGATAACCTAACCGGTTATTATTTTATATAATCCAATTTAGTAAACAATGTGCATTTATTTCACATAATTTATACATCGTTAATAATAAAAAATACAACTTATTAATTATTTGTTATATAAAAATCTCATCACTGGTTACGTGATACCGTAAAAGGATTGCATTGATAACGGTTCTCCACGATAATAATTTGGCCTTCACTTCCACGATCAAGTCCGCATCCCAGCTGATAATAGAAAAGAAGAGAAGAGAGCGAAGGCCAGGGGCAGTACAACTTATTATGATGCTTTTTATGTACTATTGATGAACATCTTTGGGTGCATCTAATGCCATTATATGGCGGTGTAAAATTATGATCTCCGTAGGACTGCTGCTGTGATGCTGAGGAACGGGCGATAATATCGATATTAAAATAAGTTATTATCGTGAATAAGAAATAAGCATTTTGTCGTTGTTTGTTGATTTGATTTTTTTACGCCGCGGTAAGCGACAACGAAAGTCATAACCCGACGAAGGAGTGAGATTTGAATTTTGCCTCAGGCACAGAATTTACAAACCTGTATGAGGTCCACGCGGAAGCGGAACACCCACAACGAAATTTGGTTCATTTTCTGTGCGTGACCACACTTTTTACAAGCTATGGAATTTAATAAAAAAATATACCGTAGGAAAGCTCTGTTATTCTTGTAGGGATGCGTATTTTTCATATTTTATTAAAATGTATTTTAATATTAAAAAATAATAATAAAAAAAAGACCATGCTATACAGTTTTTTCTCAAAAAAGTAAAAAAAATTAATGCGAGTGTTAACAATATTCTGGCTTTTTTACTTTAAAAATTATTTAAATATATTAAAATACATTTTAAGAAAATATGACATGTACCAATCCCTACAAGAATAACTGAGCTTTCCTAAGGTATATCTTTTATTAAATTCCATAGCTTGTAAAAAGTATGGTCACGCACAGAAAATGACCCATATTTCGTTGTGGGTATTCCGCATGTTCTTATAATTAATGTGCAAAGTGCGAAGGAGCCGCCAGTTCAAGAATTTCAGTCACCATGAAATTCTTACCAGCCGACAGCCCCAATCGGTTTTGAAACGCGGACCTACCTGCGACCCTGCCTGATTCAGAGACAAGCGCGCTAACCACTGAACCACTGGGACCGGCTGAATAAGCGTTTTATAGATGTTCCTATTTGTTCGGTTTTACCGAGAAATCAGGGTGAAATTTTTCACAGGTAAAAATATATTACTTAAGTTAACGGTATTATACACGCAGTTTGTCACCAACCAAAGCATTGTTATTTCAGGTTACGTATCAGACCTTCGATTTCTTGTGAAAGTTCTCAGGTAGAATAAAACCTTAGATAAAACGATGACAAAATGTTATTAATTTGTTACAGCATCGTTCCACATTTCACCGTGTTAACGGGGTCGATCGATCCTTAATTTACACTAAAGATTATTAAATTAAGTTACTAGAAAATACTGTATATAAAAACTTTATTAATTAAGCCAGCTGAGGCTATAGTAAGAATTCGAGTTGTGGCTATTTCGCATTAGCATAAAATAAACGCTACAATTTTCTCTCCAACCGATTTTCCCTTGAACGAATATTTAAAAAAAATTGTATTTGTACTGTATATTATACATAACTTACCATAAAAGTTCATCTTGGAATTATCACAGAATGAAATCAAGCATATTTGAGTAAGTTATATTTCTATAGAAATATCTTTTACTCCATAATCATAATATATTTGCGTTTTCGAATATATCTATCGAAGAGTAGGCTAACATTTTACGTAGCCTATATTCGATAAATTGCTTGGAATTTCGTAACCCTAGAACGAATATGGACATACCCATATATCGCAATGTTCGTCTTAAGATCTTTTCGAATATGGGATAAATGCATGAAATAAAAAGATATTTGAGAAAAACTGAAATTACTCGTTTTTCTCTAAAATCTTTTTAATGCATTTACTCCATATTTTTACGTTTTCGAAAAGATCTTTTCAAGACGAACATTGCGATATATTTTCGTTGATTCTGGTTCAAGGGTTACGGAACCCCGAAGCAAATACCATTCTACTCGTTAACACTCTTCAAATTAATTTTGGATTCCCAAGTCGATATCAACTGCTGTATTTCAATATCGATATTAATAAGATAGATGATACTACGAACCCACCCTGTACAAAGAAGCATAGGCCAATAAGGATAATCAAGGTTGTGTTCACCACACCCTTAGATCGTCTCCTTACTGACCTCGATCATCCAACATACAAAAAAACAATAATAATAACAAACTCCCACCAACTAATATAAGGTACCCGCATATTTCACTTTAAAAAAATTCCAAATAATGTCCCAATCCCATTACGGGGTATTTGGACAATAGAGGCATTTTCTGAATAAAATTGGTCCAAGGTAAAGAAAACACAGTACACTTCTTAATACGGATCGAAATAAATTCAATATATTATTCCAATACTAGACAATACAGTAAATGGTATAATTAGTACAACAGTATCAGAAAAAAACAAAATAGGCTTAAATTTTTCTATGTTAATTTGAAGAAACGAGTGAATTTTTACAATCTTCTAAAAAAATTTCTTTTCCAAAAAGGATTTATTGTTTCTCCAAACTTACAAAATTCTGTACAAGTCAATTTGGAGTTGGATTTTTTTTTTCTTGAATCCCGTTTGAGAAATTAATTATAATAAAATTTAACCCAAAACGGTCTATGAAAGACATCTTTTTTTTTTCTCGTAATTTTCGAGTAAATTTTTGAACTTGTACAATATTTTTTTGACGTTTTATTTTTCGACCAAAAATTTTGATTAGTTACCGATATTTACAATTTTTTTCGATAAATTTTCACAATTTTGCATAAACTTCTCAATTATTGTGAGACTGGTGGAATGGTTTGATTGCTGGGATTTTAACTGGAAACCTTTGAAAAATCGTCTAAGTTAGTACAGTTAAGTTTATATGACATTTTACAGAATATACCCTGATAATTTCCTGAAAAATAATGTTCAACCTGAGATAAATAATAATTCATAAAATATATTAAATTAACGTATCTCTAAGCCTTAAAATACTAGACAAAATCCTAGTCATTAAAAATAATGTTAGAACTTGGAATTTTGATAGTTTTTGGATCAGTTATTTTTATTTATGAATTTCACACAGAATTTCTCTGCACTCATTCTGAATTAATGATATTAAAGTTTAGAAGAATAAGCACACTTTCTAACGATATAGGTATCATGTTTTTAATAATTGGTCCATACCTTATAGTGAAATTTTATAATTTTAAAGTTCAGAAATACAATAAAAGTATGAAGGTATCCATTGTATTTTCGATTTCTCTAAAATGTAAAACATCTAAGGTTCATTCATGGTACTTATATGGTTAGATAGGGTTTTTAACACTCTTAAAACATTATTATTAAACCCAGAATAATGCGAATAAGTAATTTAGGTTACAATTTACAATTCTGTCCACAAATTAGTACGATTTTTCATAGGTAACATCAGAAATAAATGATTTATTCCTGGTAACATACAGTAATTATGATTGTGTAACATAAATGGCAGTTACTTTCTACAAAATAACTTATCCACCAGCAATATTTTAACAGTGTTAATTTTTAATACAAAATAATAAATAATTGATTGAAAAATTAAAGAGATTCCATCACCCAAATAAAGTCAGAGTGAGAAAATTTGTTGTATAATAAATTCATGGTATAAGTATAAAAACTGTTCCTCGATATTAAATACAGAGAACTGAGCACTTAGTTGGTAATGTAATTTGGTCGTAACTCACCCCAATTTCGATTTTCCAAGGGGAATTATTTTGATGTTTAAAAAACTGATTTCGAAATGGTCTTCATTTCATTAAAATGAACTTTAATATAACCCTGATAAATTAATAATACTGTAAAATTTTTCCAATAGGATTAGGATACAAACCATGAAATATTTTGATTATTTAACAAAATTACGATAATGTAAACAGCTAAAATGAGCCAATGATTTTGAGTAGTCATATCCACTGAGTTTTCGCGTAATTAATGATGCGATACTTAGCTTACACGATACAATGGGACAAACAATATAGCTCAATCTAGCAGTAATATTAAAATCACAGATGAATGATACCTTACCTACTAAACCTAATATTTAAGAATTAATGCAGAAACACCGATTAACTACAAAGTAAAAATTAAAGTTTTAACATAAATACTAATTAAAATGAACCACTTCTTTAAACTACCAACTTTTATTCCGGTATTAATTTTGTACTTTATACCCTGACAAACGTCAAATTAATAATATTAAAATATCACGTAATTAAAAATTATAATAGGCCTACAATATTATAGTTATTTATTAATATTTAAGAACCCAACACTTTTGCTAAGCCTAACTGTCAAGTATGAAGTTACAAACGATTATGTATGATTTATAAAAACCGATTAAATTTTTCAAAATGGACGGTAAACACTGCATTTTAACTGAAATTTTAATTAATTAAAGAAAGAACGCATTTAAATTAAAAATAAATAATTAACCAGTAATAGGAATGTCAAATAATACAGTGATAGAATAATAATAATACAGAAAAGTTAGAAACCCGTGGAATATTTTAAGTTTTAATGGCATGACCGTTTGTAATGTGTTGAGTCAACTCGTTGCCATTTGAGTGGCAGCCATTAGGGGTATGACCATTTTCGAAATGACCATTATTATCGACATTATTTGTGCATTTAAACGTTGTCCATTCGTTGGTTTTGTCGTCCAGATACTCGATTGTACTGAGAAACAGTTTGCCTAAAAAAAAAGATACTTTCATTATTTGAAATGCGTCTTTAATATAAAATTAGCACATAAGGTGAAAAATAAGTAACTTACCAGTGTAACCACCAACTGCGTACATTATCCCATTCACAGTAGTTACAGAAACGTTTGCTCTGCGATCTGTCAAATTAGGACCACTGGTCCATTTTCCTGTCCTCGTATCGAATATTTCGGTAGAGCAAAGCGAATGTGTGCCATCGCTACCCCCAACTACGTAAAGTTTCCCTAAAATATTCAAAAACATTAATAAGATTTTTAAGACTAAAATAGGCTTATTTTTAAAGGGGATAGCTTGCCATCAAGAACAGCCAATCCGCATCCACGCCTCGGGGTAGATATGGATTCAATCTCGGTCCAAGTATTAGTTTCCACGTCGTATCTTTCAACCGATTTTAAGCAGTTCCAGCCGTCAGTTCCTCCAACCGCGTAGATATAATTGTCCAAACTGCAAACTCCCACTTGGTACCTCCCTTTAACATTAACACAATTAAAACAAAATACTCGTTAGGCCCTATTTAATTTAAGGTGATAGAATCTCTAAAAAAAATTATGTAACTTACTTTAAAACTTAACGATTTTTATTTTATAGTAATTTCCAATTATTATTTTTTTCCAAACTTTATTTTAACAATTAATATCTCGATTAAAATACCAAAATGTTTTATTTTTTTTAGAGAATCCATCTCTTTAATATTACATTTCAAGACTTACCGAATTTCAGGGGTGCAATATGGGTCCATTTATTGGTGCTAGGATCGAAGCATTCGCAAAGCTTTATTCCAGCTTGTCCATTCCACCCTCCTATGCAATAGACCTTGCCATCGACAGCGCAAACTCCTAAACACACAGAATAATGACATATTTACCCAAATTCTACTAAAAAATAAGTTTAAAATATCTGAAAGAAAAATTATTTAGTCACTTGAGCAAAAAAAAAAAAAAAAAAATTACAAAATATTTGTATAAAAAAGAACCGTACAAAAAGAGTTAAATTATCACTTACATACTCAGTTTAAAGTTACAATCTCAACAAACATTCCTTCAAGTAACATCATATAAATTATTAAATAAATACAATATTATCTCATTTTAAACAGCTTTTCATTAAAAAAAATTAGTTTATAAATGAACACACACAAACTTTAGTTCAGATATTCATTGAGCAGTCCAGAACCTAAAGTTATTTGTAAACAATCCTTTCTTCGTAAATTT
>JAQGBM010001512.1:0-10539 GCA_034698405.1 Symphylella vulgaris | reverse complement strand
AGAATGTAGCTAATACCAATACATAGGCCTATATATTTTTTTATCAGAAATTAATTACTTTAGTTTAGACTTTAGACTAAAATAAATCTCAGAAAAACTTATTAGGCCCAGGGTTCAGAACCCTTATTTATTTCGGTTCCGGTTCTAAAAAAATAACGTTTCTTAAGGGTTCCGAAATCCGAACCCTGATTAAGTTAGACCTGAATTCACATGTCCGTTTAGACTTCTCTAAAGTCTGTAGACTATTTTGTATATTGCAACTTAATAGACCAACCTTGATATTAAACTAAAGTCTAAACGGACATAAAGTTACAGTATGAAATTCATATGTACGTTTAGACTTTAGTTAATCAAGGTTTAGTCTAATAAGTCTATAAATTCTTATTCCATTCAAGTCAAACGCATGATACCATATTTTGTAATCGTGTACGCATAGTACATTATTTGTATGTGTTGACTCAATGGAATAAGAATTTATTTACAACTGGAAATGTGGAGTATACCACGCATACCATGGGAGAGAACCATGTTTAATATGACTATTTCAATTGTTTTTAAAGATAATATTTATTTTTCTTTCTTACAACTCACAGAGTTCACAATTTTTATCAAAATTAACTATTTTGGGATTTTGAAGTTGGGCCTCGATTGTGCTTTTATTTATTGTAAGTTATTAGCGGAGGTTAGTCACCAATTTTCATCAACTTAATAGTTACTATAAAACAGATTAACAACCACCTTTTGAATTTTGCAAGGTCCTTATTAGTATAATTATTTAAAGTTATTAATGGTAGAAAAATAAGGACCGATCCAGAATGACGAAACTTACGAGCCCATGACTTGTCATGGGCTCGTAAGTTACATTATAAGAAATACGAAGACTGCAAAATGGGGGAAAAGGTTACTGAAGCTGTGCCTGGGTGATAACTTTAAATTTTTATAGGCTACCTTTTACTTACAGCTTCTTTTTTAAAATTAGGGTTTATTCCCTGCCTTCTAATGCAGTGATTTGTTACTTATAGAAAATAAATTATTAAAAATCAAATTTTAACACCAGGAGCCTTTATGTTGCAAATTTGGGGCTCAGTTTAGAGTCCTTTTTTTATGTTACTTTAGTATTCGTTCTTTTATTCTTTTCAGATTGTTCACAACATTTTTATGCATTCACTTTTCCAATCCTTTCTTCGTGTTTTTTTTCGTGAGTCTTTAGACTGACGTTGTGGGAAAATCCCATTCCACAAATTTTACAGACAAAGGGCTTTTCCTTTGTATGAGTTCGCATGTGAGTCTTTAAATTTGCTTCCCGATTGAACCCTTTGCCACATACTGAACATTGGTGATCTAATTGGCCAGAATGTATTTTCAAATGTCTCTGTAAAATATCTTTTCGCATGAATGATTTTGAACATATTTCACAGACGTAACTCTTATTTCTCTTTCTGTGCCAAGTTTTAATATGATCTCTCAGTGAACTCTTTGATTTATAATCCTTACCACACTCTTCACACAAGAAAAGGCGTTCTGAACCATGAGTTTCGATGTGGCGTTTCAATAATTGTTTTGTCTTAGATCTAACATCACATTTGGGACATTTGAAAGGTCTTTCGTCAGAGTGTCTGCAAGCTATGTGCGGTTTCAAGTTCTTCTTGCTTGAAATATTTATTCCGCATATATGACAAACGGTAGAACGTTCTTTTTTTCTCTTTCTACCTACTATTGTACCTTTCGTAGGCATATTCGAGTCGCAGTTTTCTTGTGAGGGTAACAATTTTTCTACTCGTGGCTTTACAATAACATTTTGCACAGGAGCTACTTCTTCAACCACCTGTGGTTTTTCTGGTAATGAATGCGTTTTTGGCTCGTTTGAATTAGCAGAAGCCACGACCTGATCAGAACAGTCGGAACTTTGGGTCCCAAGAGAAGCAATTTCCTTGTTACTCTTAGGAGTAGGACAGATGCTTTGGGATTCGACAGCGAAATTGATTTGTCTAAAGTCAGAATTTGTTTCTTCGGGAACATGAGCTCTATGGGATTGGGTGAAATTGGGATGTTGTAAGTTTAAATTAGTCCCTACTGATGCAAAAATTTGAGTTCTCTGGTTTTGGGTGAAATCAGGTTGTTCCAAGTTTAAATTAATTGAATCTGAAAAATTTTGAGCTCTCTGGGGTTTGGTAAAATAGGGTTGTTCCAAGTTTAAATAATTTTGTTGTGGAAAATAATTTTGGGAACTTTGGGGTTCAACTGTTACATAGGGTTGATAAAAGTCATAGTAACCGATTTCACTATTATTTTTTGGGATATCTACATTAGAGGTTCCTGTTTCTACTTTTCGACTTTTTCCTTTTATTTCAGATTTACCGTTCCCATTTCCAGACTCTTTATCGTGTTTTTTGACGTGAGTCTTGAGACTGACGTTATGGGCAAATCCCATTCCACAAATTTTACAGACAAAGGGCTTTTCCTTTGTATGAGTTCGCATGTGGGTCTTTAAATTTCCTACCCGGTTGAACCCTTTGCCACAATGTGAACATTCGTGTTCTAATTGGCCAGAATGAGTTTTTAAATGTCTCTGTAACCTTTGTCTTGCCTTGAATGATTTGGAACATATTTCACAGACGTAACTCTTCTTTCTCTCTCTGTGCCACATTCTAATATGATCTCTCAGGGAACGCTTTGATTTATAATCCTTACCACACTCTTCACACAAGTAAAGACGTTCTGAATCATGAGTTTCAATGTGACGTTTCAACAATTGTTTTGTCTTACATCTATTATCACATTTGGGACATTTGAAAGGTCTTTCGTCAGAGTGTCTGCAAGCTATGTGCGGTTTCAAGTTCCTCTTGCTTGAAATATTTATTCCGCATATATGACAAATGATAGGTACTTTTTGCTTAGCCTGTTGTACTTTCTTCTTCTTTTTGCTTCTGTTCACGGATACTGAACTCTTCAAAGGTAATTCTTCTACCCCTAAACTCACTGTAACATTTTGCAATGGATCTATTTCCTCCATATCTGTATTTACTTCGCTCATGCTAACAGAAACTCAACGTCGGCAACACTGTCATAATAACTTTAGCAATATTTGGATTTAATAAACATTGCTCGGACTCTTAGACCCCTCCAACAAGAATTTGGGTCTCAACTAAGCAATAAGGTTGTTCTATGTCTAAATAGTTTCTTCTGGTATAGCAATCTTGGATTTTACCAAAAAAATAGGATTGCTTAATGCTTACTAAGTCTAGATTTGTTTCTTCTTTTGAGCACAGATTACGGTATACTTGTTAGCCTTAAATGTTGAGTCTAGGTAAAATTACTCTCCACCAAGCGTTGTGTTTCACGTCTCCATAATTATGTGACGAATATCCTGGAATAGAAAAAAACAATGCGATCTGATAACGAGTAATATTTCTTGTGTAACCGTCTAACTGAATAAGTTAATACTTAATACTAATAAAATATTCCAAGTAATCAGTCAAAGGCTTTTAATTGTAACAAAAAATTTATTTCTGGAGCTTTACATGATGTTTAAGCATATAGCAAGGAAATTACGTGAGCATAATAAGTGCTGTATTTAAACAAATCTAACTTTGGCCCTCAGGGCAATCTATGGACTAAGGTCTAAGAAACAGTCCCACAACGGCTATGTGAAGACTTGCTAAATGGGAAGGGGCCACAGAGAGGGAATTTTTTTGGGGGTAGAGAGTGTTAAGTTAAAATTAGCACTTTTTATAGCTTTTTTTTTAAATTTAGGGTTTATGTTAAAAATTTTGTAGAAAATTTATTATATGCTAGTGTTCCATATTTGGGGCTCAGAGGTTAAAGTTTAGTATTACGCATTTACGCTTGATTCACAAGCACAAGGAATTCAAGGACAAAGTAAAGACAAAGTAAAAAATTTAGGCCTAGTATTGCAATTGAATTATAGGCGTTTGCGCATGGACCCAACGTGCCAAACAATTAATTTTGGTCTTTTGTCTTGTCCTTGAATTCCTCGTGCTTGTAAATTCGGCATTAGATTTAGGTAAATCCGATGGCATGATTTGATCATTTTTTAGGCAGTTACTTAAAACGTGACGTCAGTATTTTTTCGGATCGCATAATTACTGGTATGCCGACTGCTTTTGGTCGCACATGTGAATAGCACCTTAGTAGGCCTACTCCTTCGTTTATTCCTTTTAGATTGTTTACAACATTCTCATGCATTCACTTTTCCCGTTTCTTCTCTTTCTCGTGTTTTTTGGCATGAGTCTTGAGACTGACGTTATGGGAAAATCCCAGGCCACAAATTTTACAAATATATGGTTTTTCCCCTGTATGAATTCGCATGTGGGATCTTAAATTGTTAATCTGATTGAACCCTTTGCCACAATATGAACATTCGTGATCCAATTGGCCAGTGTGTGTTATCAAGTGTCTCTGTAAATTTGGTTTGGCCTTGAAAGGTTTGGAACATATTTCACACTCGTAGCTCTCTTTTTCATTGTGCACTCTTCTAATATGAGTTAGCATGGAATGCCTCGTTTTATATGAATTACCACAATGATGGCACAAGTAAAGGCGTCCTGAATTATGACTTTGAATGTGCCTATTCAATATTGTTTTTGTCTTAGTTCTAACATCACATATGGGACATTTGAAAGGTCTTTCGTCAGAGTGTTTGGTAGATATGTGCGTTTTCAAGTACTCGTATGTAACTGTTACTCCGCATATATGACAAACGCTAAGTGCTTTTCGCTTCGAAGGCAGAGTAAAATCGTAGTTTTCTTGCGACTGTGAAGGTTGTTCCAGTATCTCTAGATTGGCAATAACCTTTGGCGAGGCATCGTCATTTATCGATGATGACGATGAGAAATCTTCAGTTGTTGTTGTTGATGATGATGAGGAATCTTCAATTATACTTTCTGGCAATAAATGCATGAATGGCGATGAGGAATCTATTATTGTCGATGAGGAATCTTCAATTGTCGATGATGAGGAATCAATTCTTTCTGGCAATAATTGCACATTTGCTTCATATTTCGTCTTAGAAACGTCAGCATAGTCATGGTCATAATAACTTAACAAAGTTTGGTTTCTTTCAGAATCAACATCATTGTTCCTCTCACTGCTCTCAGGATATTCAACAGTCAGGATGCTTCGAGGATCCAATATGAACTTGGGTTTTGTGAAGTACTGGAAATAATTAGTGCCCGCAAGTTCTGAAGTTACAATAATTTGGGGTTCAACTATGGAATCCTTTTCTTTTGATCCAAGAATTTTAGTTCTTTGGGATTTGGTGAAATCTGTTTGTTCTAAATCATTTTCTTCTAGTAAAAGAATTTGGCCGACTTGCGGTTCAACATAGGATAGGTCAGAATCAAAGCTTTTGCTTTCACTACTGTTTTTTGGGACATCTACTTTAGCAATTTCGTCATCTACTCTTCTAGTGTTTTGTTTCATTTCAGATTTACCACATTTTGAGTAATTTGCATTTCCAGTTCTTTTTTTGTGGCTTTTGGCATGAGTCTTGAGACCGGCCTCATCGTCAAAATCAAATGCCATGCCACAATCCATACACATAACCGGATTTTCCCTTGCATGAATCCGGATGTGAGTTTTTAAATTGCTCAACTGGTAGAAAGCCTTGCCACAAAATTTACATAGGTGATCGAATTGGCCAAAGTGTATTTTCAAGTGATCCCGCAAAACATGTCTGCGCGTAAACGCTTTGTAACATATATTACAGACGTGGCTCTTACTTAATGGCTTCTGTTTTCTATGCCATCTTCTATTATGTTTTGCTAGGGAATTCCTTGTCTTAAATGCCATACCAGCACACTTTTGGCAAGAGTAAAGGTACTCAGAACGATGGGTTTCAATGTGCTCTTGTAATGTAAATTTTGTTTTAAAATCAGCATCACACTGGGGACATTTAAATGGTCTTTCGTCAGAGTGTTTGAAGGTCATGTGCGATTTCAAATCTGTAACTTTTGCTCCACATATAAAACAAGCGGTCACAGGTTTTTTTGTCTTCTTTTCATTTAAGGGTACTAATGTACTCTCCTTAGGCGGAGTGAAGTCGCAGTTTTCTTGCTGCGACGGTAATTCTTCTATCTTTACAATGATATTTTGCAAAAGATCCATTTCTTCAATTATCTGTATTTGCTTTGCTTATGTTAGCAGAACAGCCAAAATGAGTGTGACCAATTAATTTGTTTTTCAATTATGAAGCAAGGAAATAGTTTCTTTTGGTATAACAATTTCGGTGTTTTGGGTTTTACCGGCCAAATTGGATTGTTTATTTAAAGTTTAAATAGTTCCTTCTAATGAGCACAGATTATAATACTTGTTAGACTCACATGTAACCGTTGAGTAGATAAAATTATTGTCCACCGAGCATTGAAATGTTGAATGTCTCCAGGCGTGACTCGTTTGAGGAACATATCCTGGAATAAAAAAAAAAATTGCGATCTGATAACGAATAATTTCTTATGTAACCGATTACGAAAAATAAAAAAAAGTTTTCAAAGAATCATTCAAAGACTATTTTTAAAAATGATTTTTAAACAAAGTCAAAATATTTATTTTAGGATTTACAGAGCTTTACAAACCATAAGTTTATTTATCAATTTATTGGATTTTTGGTCCTCAGAGAAATCTAAGAACTAAGTTATGAAACGGCTTCACAACATTTTGAATTTGCTAGTAGTTTGTAAGGTACTTTTCATACATTATTACATACTTTTATTACGATTATTAGAAGTTAGAGGTTAGTAGTAAGTTATCATTATCCTGCCCGTGGAGGTATTACTATCTACGTAAAGTGTACAGACTTGCAAAATGGGGAGAAGGGGTTTCCGAAGAGGGACACTTTTTGGGAGGGTACCGGTATACGGTATCATGTTTAAAAATTTAAGAAAAACTACTAGGACACGCCGTTTGTCAATTTATAGAAAATTCATTTTGAAAAAATGCAATAACCCCAGATGGCAAAAAAAAATTTGGGGCTCACGACTACCGTATAACTTAACTTACGAGTTAGAACAAAATAAAATAATTTTAAGTACTGTAGTCCCTTTTAGTTAGAATATTTAGTTTAGAATGAGGTTTAGTTTATAGGCAACGGCCATTGATGATGGCATGATTTGATCTTTTTTTTCGGGCAGTTTAATTATTACTCCTTCGTTTTTAAATCCTTAAAAATTTTCTATTATACTATTTTTATGTGTAAAGTAGGCCTATATTCACTTCACATTATCAGTACCTTTTTCGTGTTTTTTGGCGTGCGTCTTTAGACAGACGTTGTGGGAAAATCCCAAACCACAAATTTTACAAACAAATGGCTTTTCGCCTGTATGAATTCGCATGTGGGATCTTAAATTTTCTATCTGATTGAACCCTTTGCCACAAACTGAACATTCGAATTCCAATTGGCCAGTGTGGATTTTCAAATGTCTGCGTAACTTATCTTTTTTTATGAATGATTTGGAACATATATCACAGACGTGGCTTTTAATTTTTTCGTGAATTCTTATGTGGGATCTTAAATATTCTATCTGATTGAACCCTTTGCCACAAACTGAACATTCGTATTCCAATTGGCCAACTGTGTGGATTTTTAAATGTCTACGTAACGTATCTTTTGTATTGAATGATTTGGAACATATATCACAGGTGTGGCTTTTAATTTTTTCGTGCCATTTTTTAATATGAGCTTTCAGGGAAGCTTTTGTTTTAAAGACCTTACCACATTGTTCACACAAAAAAGAGCATTCTGAATTATGTGTTTCACTGTGCTTGCTCAATGATTGTATTGTCTTGAATGCAGAATCACATTGGGGACATTTGAAAGGTGTTTCGTCAGAGTGTTTGTAGGCTATGTGCGATTTCAAACCTGTAACTTTTGCTCCACATAAATGACAAATACTTCTTTTTCGTTTCTCTTCACTCTGCTTTATCGTAGGCAGAGTGAAGTCACTGTTCACAACAATATTTTGTGATGGAGGATCTGTTTCTTCAGTTATTCTTTCTGGCAATAATTGATGCATATTTGGTTTTTTCTTCATCTTTGTAGCGACGTCCGCGCAGTCAAAACTTAAGGAAGTTTGGACTTCATCTTCATAAGAAGCAATTTCATTACACATTTCAGAACAGTCAGAAATCAGAGTGCTGTGGGATGCAATTTCAAATTTTTTTTCTTGTGGTAAATGAATTTTGGTGTTTTGGGGAACAAGTTCAACTATAAAATCAGATTTCTCATAGTCTAAATTAGGTTCTTCTGCAAGAAATTGTCTTTCTGGTGCCACAAGAACTTCGGTGCTTTGGGGTTCAACTACCAAATCAGCTAGGTCAAGGTCTAAATGTGTTACTTCTGGCACAAGAATTTGCGAGCTTTGGGGTTTGCTGAAATCAAATTGTTCTAACTCTGTATCAGCTACTTTTGATGCAAGAATATTGGCTCTTTGGGGTTTGCTGAAATTAGATTCTTCCAAGTCTAAATCAGTTTCTTCTGGTGACACAAAAATTTGGGAGCTTTGGGGTTCTCCTATGAACTCTTGTTCCTCTGTGTCATCACATTCGATTTCACTCCTCTTTTTTCGGACTTTAGAGTTCTCTACTCTTCGACTCTTTCGTTTCATTTCAGACTTATCACAATTTTCATTTGGACCATTTTCCGCCTCTTTTTCGTGTTTTTTGGCATGAGTCTTGAGACTTACGTTATGGGCAAATCCCAGACCACAAGTTTTACAAATATATGGTTTTTCGCCTGTATGAATTCGCAAGTGGGTTCTTAAATTTTCTATCTGATTGAACCCCTTGCCACAATATGAACATAGGTGTTCCAATTGGCCAGTGTGGATTTTCAAATGTCTGCGTAACTTATCTTTTTTTATGAATGATTTGGAACATAACTGACAGACGTAGCTCTTTCCATTTTCGTGACATTTTCTTATATGATTTCGCAGGGCACACACTGTTTTATAGTCCTTACCACACTGTTCACACAAGTGAAGGCGTTCTGAACTATGAGTTGAACTGTGACTTATCAACAATGTTTTTGTCTTAGTTCTAACATCGCATTTTGGACATTTGAAAGGTCTTTCGTCAGAGTGTTTACAGGCTATATGCATTTTCAAGTTTCTCTCACTTGAAATATTTATTCCGCATATATGACAAAGAAATCCATTTTGCTTTGTGTTTCCTTTTTGCCGAGTAAAGACGCAGTTTTCTTCTACCTCTAAATTCCCAATAATCTTTTGCCCGGCATCCTCTTTTATTTTTTCTGATTCCGAGAATGAACGGAAGTTTGGTTTATCCTCTATCTTAATGACATCAGAACAGTCATAATAATTAAGCACAACTTGAGTTTCGAGAGAAACAATTTCATTGTTCCTATCAGGATATTCAACAGTCAGCGTTCTTAGAGGTTCAAAGTTTAAGAAATTCAAAGGTTTGTTAATGTCCTGGAAGTTACTGTCCTCTGGTTCTGAATCTTCTGATGTTAAAAGAATTTGGGCGGTTTGGGAATCTATGGAAACAGTTTCCTCAGAGTCTATCTCTGGAGAGGTCAGATTATGATATCCACTAGCCCCTTCACATGTAACGCTTGGTACATTTGTCCACCAAGTATTGTAGTTTGTATTTGATGTCTCTCCGAGACGAACATCCTGGAATAAAAAATTGGGGTCTAATCTGATAACGAATTTTTAATGCTATTTTATCCAGACCAGGTATTGTATACATAGGCTGTAAGTTATAAAAAAAACCGCGGCAGCAGCTGTTAATTCTTCATATAGGGCCTAAATAATAATCCGAACCACAGAGTAAGGAAAGGATAAAGATTGCATACCGTACTGTGTTGTGAGTCGGAAAATTTTCCGCTGCGGAAACAATTTTTGGAAAATTTTCCAGTGCCATTTTCCTTTTATTGAAAAATTTTCCAGTAATTTCCCCCGGGGTAAGGACTTAATTTTCCGGAATTTTTTTATTTTTATTTTTACTCAAAAATCGTTCTTTATGGAGGCTTTTATTCCATACATGTTGGAAAAAATATATTTTGTGTTTTAAATAGCCTACCTACCGTAATCGAAGTAAATAAAGAAAAAATTTAAACTTTTGACCTGGGGCTCGTTATTGGACACCAAAAACACCGGTGTTTGTAAAACCCCGAATGTCTGCAGAGGCCCAACGTAATTTTTGCACCAAATATTTTTTTCGAACAACAGGAGCTCAAAAGTCAAAACAGACTTAAAGGTCTTATTTAGAGCTAGCTCTTACATACCCAGATATTTCACATGATGAAAGTTTAAATACCAATATTTGGTATTCTATATTCGTTTAATTAAAAAAATAGCAACAATAAACGATAATTTAACGTTAAACTGAGCTTGTGAAAACATATTTTGAAACGTTGGTTATTACATTGCGAACAATGTATATGTATATTTATCGCGTTTCTCTTCAAATTGCTAGTAGCTCACACTCACGATTGGCTACGATTGGCTGATCAATTAACAAAAAATGCGATATGAAGAAAAATGTGTTGCGTTCTGCGTT
>JAQGBM010001511.1:0-10542 GCA_034698405.1 Symphylella vulgaris | reverse complement strand
ATTCGTGACGTCATTTTCGCGCGCTTTTTGAAAACCTCGTTTTATAAATCGTTATTTCCAAATAAATAAGACACTTTGGCCATTGTATCACCGTAACATGTTTCTACATTCCCAAAATAAATGTTTTAACCACCTAAACTCCTTTTTTAAGTTCCCTATTAGCAAGCAGGTAATTTTTCAATGTAAATTTCCGTGTTCTGAAAAGGAGTCAATAGGCTGCCAAAAAGAGAGCCAGTGGCAAAGCTAGAACCATGTCTAAATCTGGAATGTTCAAGCTTCAGTATGTAAATTTGGGATTCCATTTAAAAAGTTTTTACTGTAGGTTCAGACAAAATCCCTAATGGAAAAGTGTGTTGTAGTAATTTTTTTTATAAAATAAAATTGATAAAAACCATCAAACTTGAGATTGAAATTTAATTACAAATTAAGTATTCAATGAAATGAACCCTTCACGCATCTGTAAATTTTCG
Source organism: Symphylella vulgaris (assembly GCA_034698405.1). NCBI lineage: Eukaryota > Metazoa > Arthropoda > Symphyla > Scolopendrellidae > Symphylella > Symphylella vulgaris. The sequence continues at coordinate 10,072 of JAQGBM010001511.1, read as the reverse complement.
TGCCATATGTATACAGTACTTACAATAAAGAGGCGGCCATTTTCTTTGACAGCTTGTACAATTATGACGTATGACAGTGGGCTGTAATTAGACATGGGCAAGATCGAGAAAAACAAACACGCTTGTAGAAGGATTTACCAGCAGAAACTGATTCCCTTTCATGAGAAAACCAAGCTGTTGATTGATAGTGTATTGATTACAGTGTGTGCTGCTTCTTCATATCCCAAATACTATCAAAACCTAATCTCTAATTTTGCAGAACCATATGAGTTCTCGTGATAAAAGGTACCGTATAAACTTTAAACTATTTTTGAACTGATATCAAAAAAGCAAAGTGATGTATAATTTAATTCGATAAAATATAAATAAATAAACTATGATGACATGGTAAATGTTTATTTTGTTTTACAACAATAAATAGCTGGTCGTCAACGACACAACGTACCAGCCCTCAAAAATGTGGCGCAACTATAAAAAATTAATTGCCTCCTCCCAAATCCTTTTAAAATTAAACAAATTTTGATTTTAAACACTGTTTAATAAAATTGCAAATTTGAATGCCTGTTAAAAATTCGACCCACTTTGTTGTACGAAAGTTTTACTGCTGTATTACATTTACTTTAAGTTAGTAAGTTTCTTAACGTCGATATAAAGTTTTTATATAAATTGTATAAAATTCCATCAGCGACGGATGGCACACCAGCTTTAATATTAACTAGCAAAACCAATAATAGAGTGCTGCTCGGATGTGGTCGAAAAACTAAGAGTCAGCGATATAACTTATATGTCAGTGAAATATAGATTTTTCTGGGTTTGGCCGCGGTCCCGCTCAATATAATCAGTCGCCAATTCACGTGGCCCAACTAGTGTATGTATTACACGGTGCAGCGTGGTGTAACCCGGATTAATTGGCTAATCTGTCGCCCTAAAGTAGACTCGCGGTAAGGAGGCGACGTGACACGAATGCCGACCGGAGATGAAGAAGTGGAAAGCTAATACCTGACGACAGACTGACCTCTACGGGAAAACATCATATAAGTTAGCCGAAATATGTTGGTTAGAGAAGGATCTCTCAACACACACTCGTATCATTAGCAGAAATATAGAGTGTAATGTCTATAATAAACTATATTTTATTGATTATATAGAAAATCTTTTGAGATAGAACTTCCACTTTATATTTGGCTAACCAAAAACTTTGGATATATGGTCTCCCTCTGTAGAATGTATAAGCTAGGCCTTTGGCCTAGAAGAGAATTATAAACCCAAAACCCCGCCGCATTTTGAAACAAATCACTGGTGATTTGCCTGAAAATGCGGTGGGGCTAATAAGGCTAAGTAATGCATAATATTCAAATGATAAAAACATAATATAGCTGAAGGTGAGTGAAAAAAATAGGCTAATCGTAGACTCGTCTATTGTATTCGGCAGGGAAACTTCTTGGAGCCCTCCCGGTAAAATATATATCGTTAGGTCTTTTAGGACTTTCTCTTTTTTGAACCCTAATACGAATCCCTTTAAGGACATAGTTACCTGTTGCCAGTTAATTATTTCACAAGGAAATATTACAAATAAAAATTTTGTTTGAATGGAAATTTTAGAGTGTGGATTTCTTTTATTTCATTCAAATGACACTTCAGGCTTGATATACGATTTGTACATTTTTCCTGATAGTTTTCAGATGAGAGAAAGATACTTTCGCAAACTTTACAAGGCTATTCTTTAACTATGCCTACAAACAAAAAAATATAAAGTACCATTTCGAAATAAGCCGAATATAACCAATAATTCTTGCTTATAATATCCATCGTGGCTCCATATTCAATCCACGTAGCCTCGGGTATCAAGGTAAAATGATGGATTTCTCTTTAGACTTATATCCAGAGCAATTTTCGGCTTGTTACGAGAAATAAGGTTTTGCGGATTCCAACCCTAGTTGGCCGCAAATCAGCAGTCCATACGCACACGAGCACTAACCAGAAATGCAAGCCGATAACACCTAATATCGACCTGCGCAAGATGGCAACTGCATTCCGCTTATTACGTCATAACCTGACGATTAGTTTTAGAACAATATTGTCATGCAGTTAATGTTAGTTTAAAAAATTGTTTCTTGTTAGAGGATGAAAATAATATTTTGTACCAATAAGCCTATTGTTATCACCATCATTCATTACCTCAAATCAATTTAGTACTACTAGTAGGCCTATATGAGAGGAAATGGTTGTAATACTATACCGTAGTACAACATAAAAGTTTTGATTCTGGTATCAGGTGCTTGAAAATTTGTAATTTGTCATTAACTATTTTTGTTGTAGCCTAACTTCAATATTTTTTGTTGTAATCTTCTAAAACTTTACAACCAATATGTTTTCCACAGAAACATTTGAGTAAAGTCACAACAAAAAGATTGTAAAGTAAAACAATAAATTGATTTTGACCCTATAGAAATTAAATTACAAACTTTTTGTGGTGACCTAGGCTAACCACCATTTTTTTCCGGTGTACTTTACATGCCACATCGGGGAGGAAAGGGTCATTATAAAAAAAAACATTATGTCTTCAGGAAGAAACTAACTATCTACAGCATTATACGCCTCTTTGTAAAAAATATGAATTAATATATTCGAAATAATTAGTTGTTATAATATAGTTTACTCGTAGCCTAATATAACCTCTGTTTGCGGTCAACACAAATGGCTTGAATGAACTTCCATGATCCAAAAACAAATGTTGCTCTAACGATCGAGAGGGTAAAAAATGATACGGAAAAATTTAATACAGAAATATACAACAAATGATGGAACTATATAATTAATAACAAAATTACGTTAAAGATGAGTGGGCAGTGTTCAATAGTGCAAGCAACATTTCGTGCTACTAATGAAGACCACATTTTTATATTATTATATAACTTATCAAATCTAAAATATACGTGTATATGTGGCATGTCACATGTAATAACTTTGTATAAGAAAGATTATTATGTAAATAAGTATATAATTTCTTCCACTGTAACATTTGCTATATAAGTTACATACGTATAGTAGAAACAGGAGTATGGTAGAACGTAGTGTTTAGTTTCGCCAAGCTTGAATTAAATATAGGACCTACAATGATGTTTTCTTGTTCTTGTATCACAGCTGTATCAGTATAATAATGAAGTTAATTCAAAACACAATAAACAAGAATAAAACTAATTAAACTGCGTTACCTATATAAAAATCAGAAGAAGAAAAACATACGAGAATAATAATTCAGGGGCTTATTCGGTTACAAGGATAAGTTCAAACTACAAAGAGAATATCAACAAACTTTAATAATTAACATATAGGTAGGCTATAGGCTATATATAATAATATATTGAAATTTTTTTTTTTCCATTCCGGATTACTTAATTCAATGTTAATTTATGAATTGTAATAATATGTTACATTGTCCTTAAATGCATACCGGTATTGCATTACGAGTATATGATATACTGCTTATGCATCACAACCTGCCAAGGGTCAACCCATAAAATACACCCCTGAACCCTTAACATAATATAAGGATTAATCTTTTTATTTATTTTTATTTATACACAACACAATCTGTAACTTCAAAATTACAAATTCTAAATAAAGGAATTGACTTAACTCATATGGGTACTTCCAATTACACTAATAGGGTACGGTACTAAGTTATTATAATGTTTAAACATTGTTTTTTTAACAGTAGTGTATCATGGTAATGACTATGATAAATGACAAATAGAGTATTTTTATGATTCTAAATATTTAAAATAACATCTGTGCTATTCTGTGCATGTCTAAAATAATACTGCGAATACTAAACTATAAAGTACATAAAAACCACTTATCGTTTGCTTTAAATACCAACTTGTGTTGGACCGTTTCAACCAGCATCTTTCTAATTAGTGTTGTGTACATATATATACGCATCTAACCTGATATACGCTGAAAATTAGAATAATTTACTTACTATATATGATGTAATTGCATCAAACTATCTGCGTGTTGATGATGGTATCTTGTTAGCATATTGCAGAGAACATGAAAAATGATGTTTGAGCAATTGTACCGTTTATGTCAGGAAGCATTATTATTATCTTCACTTGGGCACGTGGATATTGTTGCATTTCATGTGTAAATGAGAAGGAAAGAAAAGGCTACTGTTGCTGTAGGTGAGAAGATCCTGTTGTTGATTTGTTTGGGAAGAAAAAGAAAACAATAGCCCCCATCATCCAAATATGATGATTTACCTCAGATAATTATTATGAAAGTAAAAGAAGCAAGATTGAATCGATAACCTTGATCGATTCGTATTCATAAGTTCCTAATTTATTTCATTGTAGGTATATTCTGTTTGAAAGTGTATTGTTTTCTTCAGGAAGAGTGGTATATAACATCCATCTGCAGGATTTTTATTTTATTTTAGAAGAAGGCTATTGGATAGACAAAAATGTGGTAGCTAAGTACTGAAGTTATACTCCAAAAACTACTTTAAGAAGTACTCTGTAGGTAAGAAGTTGGGAACAGGGGGATTGTATGAAAAAGTTTATACTCCATGTTGGGGTGGGATGGGGGATTTGGGGTCCAGAATTTTTATCCTACAAGGGGGTGGGTGGGTACAAAATTTGTGAAAATATTAGTGATTTAATACAAAATTGTTTATTTCATTCAGGATTTACGTTAAATTTGAATGAATTTTTTTTAAAGGGGTGGATCCTATTTTTCCCTTGCATGAAATAATTTAATACACATGGGTGCATTTTTCATTTGCAGCAGAAAATTTGACCTTTTTTTTTAATTACTATTTAAGACAATAAAATTTTGCTGGAAAGGGATTGGTCCAATTTTTCTTGTGCATGAAATAATTTCATCCACGGATAAATGGGGTGGGTCCTATTTTAAACATAGTTTAAAATAATTTAATTCATTGGGCCATGGTAGGGGAAGTGGGTCCTTCGTTAAAAATTGGAGTTTTTCATACATGGAGTATGAACTTTTTCATACAATCCCCCTCGGTAGGAAAGTAAATAGGAAAGTGCAGTATAAAATGCAACGCATCGTATTCAAGTGTTTCACCTTCCAAAAATATCTTTATTTTGTAAATTATTTAAAATATATAATAATAATCTCGTAAATATATACTGTAAGTGCCAGTAAAACAATAAGATATTCATAGTTCGAAAAGTGTATAAGTATGTGAGCTTTCTAGATTTACAATGTTAATTATGTATGAAAAAAGGTTATACTCGCAGAGTATAGCAGCTGGCCTATTGCATGTGATATTTTCACAAAAGTGGTAAATTTTAGTAAATGTACCCTATTTCAACATTTTTTGAGCGCGTATAACTTATGTTGCATCGATTCGCATAGTGTAACGAGTGTAATTTTACAAAACTAACTGAAGAAAAAGCTATTTACTGTTCTTTCGCAGATGCGGTATATGGTATGTATTCTGCATCTGCAAAATATCCAACGCTGCCAGCAAGAATTACGCAGTATAGACAAGCGTAAATTACATCAAGTTCTTCAATGCATCTATTGTTAATGTCACGCGGCTTATTCTTCTTCGTATTATTTCTTGAAATAAAAAAAAACTGTAGAAACGAAAAGATTGCTGGTTCTTTTTTTCGACTCAACAATTTATTTTTCTGCTTCATACCTATTCTTTACTCATTTGGTTTTTCTGCTAACACAAAGAAAACAGAAGCCGCCGAATGTTGAAGGTTAGTAGATTACCATGAATAGGCACATCCTGTGACTTAAATCGTATATATATTCAGAAGCAAACAACAAAAGTTTCTTGAAAGACGGACTGTGATGATGATGGCGCATGCACTTTCTTCAGCAATCAGCTTAACAATGGATCACCCCTCAAGCGACTGATGATAGGAAATCAAGGCAGAATCACAGAGAGAGAAAAAAAAACACTTTTGTTCCACTGCATTTGCAGTAATGATTCGACAAATATTCGGGTACCTGATATTGTCCCAATCAAAACACAACTGATGGACACAGCACAAATGCCTGTATTTCTTATAGAAAATGAGATTTTTCTCACTAAATAGGCTAAACTCCCTATTTTAACATTACGGGGAGTCGGGGACGTAAGGTGGGCCTATATAGTACAGTGTCTGATACCTGATATTGAATATGATTTCATGTTGAATTGAGGCAGCAGTATCCTAACGATTATACTCGTATTTCGTTATTTCTTCCTTTATACTCGTATACTTCGACCGCCCACGTAGTAAGTAATAGTGGCTATTGGCGCCGAAAGGTTTTACCTATTCACGGGATAAGAAAGATTTTTCAGTTTATGAAATTATCATAAAAATGTTTTTCCGAATATAATATGTATATGAATAAGAATACCATATTTCACGCAATTATGGCAGTATATTTATGAATATTATATTGTCAGCCTAGGGGTAGTTCTGCTAAACTTCATCGCCAAGGGGACATCGTCCTTCATGAACAGTTTTTATTTATACAGTACAACATTTATTGCAAAGCAAAGGTATATGTTCTCTTGAGGGATCTTTAACGTGCAGAGAGCAAGGAGTCAGACAAAGAACCGTCGTTATAATATACAGGAATTTCCGTAAAATTCCTACCCACCCCGAAGGAGATTTAAACATTTGCAAATTCTTGTATTTTCATTAATTAAATACCGTATTTACATTTTAAATTATTTTTATGGGTTCAACATATAGGCTAGGGGTATACAACAACGTGTAGTAAATTTATCGTAAACAAACTAAACATCTTGTAAAAAATTTCGCGGCACTGCATGGTTTCATTGGTTTTGTGGTTGGTCATCCGATAAGGCTATTGCCTATTGTTGTGTTTTTATACCTTGATAACTATAAGACCAAGATAAGAAGAGAAAAGTCTCAAAAACAACAATAATCATTAGTAATCAGCAACATACAAGCTTGAAACGGTACTACAATCAATAATTGTTATTCATCTATACGTATAAAACCAGTTTCAATATACAGGCAATTTTATTTCCCTCTGGTTTTACGTTTGAATGAAAAGTGGGACTTCCTGTGTTATGATTGGGAAAAAAGTTTCTATAATGGTAGATATCACAACTGTCAAAATTTTGACAGGGAAGTTGTTAGAAATCGCACGATGGGGTGGATAAGTTGACTCAAACTGGAACCAATGCACAAATAAAAAAGTGACCTCCAACATTAGACAGCACATTTTTCTATTAAATAAAAATAGCTCTCTTCATATTATGTTACAGGCCATGATAAAATCTAATTAGCGATTCCCTTTTTATAATAGCATAAGCGTTGCGGACTGTTTTCTTTGAGATCGCCGTTCGTATATAAAAAATGATATATTTTAAGAATGCAGGTATGAATCTTAGCTATAAACTTCAACTAACTTATATTAAAAACCTATTCCCAAAATAACTAGTAAAATTACTCAAACTTTTTTTATTATTTTATTTTTCTTGTTTCTTAATTTTAATTTTGCTTTAAGTTTTTTTTATTTATTTAAATTATTAGACAATCAATGGTCTGACATTTCAATTTATATCTTAGAACTATAAAAACCAAATGTGAAAAAAGTATAGGACTACGAGTAAAACTTTTTTTTTATAAAAAAAAAAGAGTGTTTGTGATTTAAATTTTTTTGCTATAAAATAAAATATAAAAAATAGGCTATAAAATCATGTTGAGTAATTATTAATCACCTATACGGTAGTTATACTTTATTTTTTTTTTATAATTTGCAAATAATTTGTCAAAAATTCAATTTTGATCTTAAAATCTCAAAGTAGCCTAAAGATAAAATTCCATAAATTAAACATTTTGAAAAATGTTAGTTCTTTTGGGAATAACTTAAATTTCAATGGAAATCGTCTCATAAAAATATGGGAGGAAATCTTTTAACTCATTCGGTTACTTTTGCGCAAACACAAATAAATCTGAACACATCCACACTGCATGGGTCAGAAAAATGGAAGAAATGTCTGTTCCATACTTAATGTTAGGTGCCTGGACCAAATGTATTATTCTGTTCCAGCAAAACATTATTTTATGTTTTTTTATTTTTTCAGTAATTTTTTTTACACCTCCAAAAAACCAACATACGTAAAAACACTTTCACCAGCCTTACTGGCGCCCCATTTAAATTCCCGATATGTGTGTCTAACAGTTATTACGACTTATTAGGATATTATCATCTCACACGTACTGTGAAGAAACATTACCGTTGTCCCAGACAGTGTTATTACCGCAGGTGACACCCATTTATGACACAAAGAACCTCTGTGTCAACAGAAACGTGTGAGCAAACCGTTCTATCACACCTAAACGTGCAAGACACATTCACACTTTACACAAGAAGAAGAACAAAGCCTCAAAAACAAACTCCATAAACTGAAACTACATTCGTCGCCTAATATTTGTTTCAGAGTTGCATCCCTCGATGTAGGCTATCATAGCAGATGAAATTCTCCCAATGTCAAGGTATCATAGCCTACATAACTCAGGTCTAGGTGTAAAGATTCTATGCGTAATTAAACACTAATAAAAGGCCGATATTCGATGCAACGTATATCAGACACATCTTCATGAAGCTGAGTGACGAATACCGCTGAAAACAAACATTTATTGTTGTGTATCGTGGTCATATAATGCAGGTATTACGAACACTGTTTACATGCTTCCAATATAAATAAACCCTTTGCTAATAGCCAGAAAACAATGCATCTGCATTCTGCAAATATGGCATGTATTATTGGTTAGCAACTTAGCATTTTTGAATAACTGTGTAGGCTTAATCCTTGTGAGAAACCATTCCAAATTTTCAGAATTCAGAATTTTTAATTAATGTAACTTAAGTTATTCTTTATGTTTAGTTTTTTTTTTTTATCCAGGTGCTGTCTGAGCTCGCATTATGTACAGTTGTACTGCGAGGTATTAAAAGGAATAAATAATTACCCGTATCATGTAACTATGTTTTCTATGGGTTTCAGTCAAAACTGTTATTAAAATGCAGGAAGATAACAGTAAAGTTGCATGTAAACAACGCACGTAATAGCAAACAATAAAAAATAAGAGGAAAAGAGATAGATGTTGTATCAGCTATAGGGTCTCACTGGAATTTGTCTACCTGTCTCACTAATGTGCGAAGTGTAATATCGCGACGATTATTGCAGAAGATGCCGACAAATTATAAAAGGCGTCGGGTCACTGCCACAAAGCTTATATAAAACTTAATAAGCGACATATTTCAACACGATTTTTGTCTACTTCGATTTGTTATAAAAGTTTTTATGCCCTCTAGGTGTTGTATAAACTAACATATCCGCTTCATGTATTCAATTAGTAGGAGAGAAAATTAAAACGCCAGTTCTGGGAATATGATAAATTTACGTACAAATCACTTTTATCCCATAAAGATATTTATTACCATTATATCATAGAGGAATTCATTAACTTGTCCTGCAAGGAAAACAACCACGTCGACCACAAGCTAAAAGTTGGACTTACTAACAAAAAAATTAATACTTTTGCCGGTAGCCCATTGATTTTATTTCGCTGTTTATAAATAAATATAATTATACGATGGACACGATAGCATACATACGTAGCAGGAGTGAATCTAGGAATTATTCTTTGATGGGGAAGGGTCCAAGAACAGTTTAAATCCTATTTTTCTATAGGAGAAAATGGGTAGCTATAGCCTGGACAGTTCCTATAATTATACCTTATAGCCTATTAGTTTACAAATTGAGTCAAAATTGAGTCAGTTAATAATTGTTTGATGATAGAAATGAAAAGGGTAGAAGTTATAGGAAGAAGGAAACAACGAAAAAATGCAATTCTGCTAAGCTTGATGCTTACAGCTTACGGATACGTTTTACGGAGGATGCTCATTATACGGTATTACCGGTATATATGAAACAAAACAATATGTGGTCATTCTTTCATGCGTTAGCTCATTTCCTTGACAGTTGTCGTTTTAAAAAGATCTAATTAGCATGAAAAGACTGCATTTTTCCTTCAAATTCGTAGAGCACTTATAAAATATG
>JAQGBM010001510.1:0-10542 GCA_034698405.1 Symphylella vulgaris | reverse complement strand
CGCATAAAGGACGGACATTTCCGCCATTTTGTTTGTTTTTCACTCAGTGCTTGGGCCTGTTGTGGAGAAGGCTGTGGATATACCGTCGACTACACATTGAGTTGACTGTTAAGCTTGCTTTTGGTATACGGAGTAGCAGTATTATGCAAGCTATCCCAGGGTTATATCAATTTTTGCCTGCTGAACACCAATATTCCCAGGCAACCAATAACCATGATTGAGTCGTTTCAAACCAGCGATGTGAGTAGTATAGAAGTAGATAAAATATTCGCGACAGAAGCCGTTTTCAGAAATGGGTCAAGCAACACTATAATACTGCGCTGCTTGTACAATATCATTTTCTCTTGCCCAATAGTATACACTCGTATATCTTAGAAAATAAAATGAATGCTGACTGATATCTACTATTGTTTTGTGAAACAATACAGGCAAAGGATACGGTATGTGATACCGTATATCCGATGGACGATATTCACCAAAAAAAATGTACCGCCTGGTCTACAAGTTTCGCAGGGGTGCCTGAGTGTTCTTCACCGCTTAACTCAAACAGGGTGTTACAAATCCACTTTGCAGCGAAGAACACTCAGGCCCCCTGCGAAACTTGTGGACCAGGCGGTATAAACAAACAGTGTACCGCGCGTATATTCCGTACCGGTATACGTAGGTATAACCATGCCTCTCTGAATGTGGCCGCAGCATGGTTAATGGATGGTGATGATAATAAACAATTTTTTTTTATGAAAATAAGTTATTTACTTTATTTAATAGCCTATTCTAACTCTGAGTCTATGCAAATGATATTAATTTCGATATTTGCGTTACTAAATGTTTTCGTATAAGAACTAAAAAGGAAGTTAATCTGAAAGCCAACAAGATTTTTATGACATTAAATTATAAGCAAAACATGCTATAGTTATGATTTTATGAAAAGCCAATGTATTACTTTACCAAAAATTCTATACATAGGCCTACGAGGTACGTATATACTCATCTCTGCCATTGGGGAATAAAGGAAGCGGAAAGTGCGTGCATACTGTAAGTTAGTATGTTTTCATATTATACATATTTCTCCATAACACTTGCAAGTGAGCAGAATACATAATGCCGTCTATAATTTAGCCAGCCATCATAAAAATAAAAATTTCAATGATAACTGGAAAGGTTTATTGTATACAGTTCCCTCCCTGTTCCATGTACGATTGTACGTGCAAATTCTTCTGAATAGATTCGAATGATAAATTTTTAAATCAGATATTAAAACTTAATGGACCTTATTTGATTATCCATAATATATTGATTTGCATTTAGGTTCAGATGAAATCGCTTAATTAACATGTTAATCTGTGAATTCGTTATTGGAACTCTCTTGAAATCAATAAATGTGTCGTAGAGGGCATCTGGTAACTTATAAATAAGTGATGGTCCATTAAATTATGCTGCATGATACTGTAGCCTATACTATGTTCAGAGAATATAGGCCTATAGGGAGAGGTATATAAATTGAAGCAAAATTATGTAGTGATCGGCTGATCGCATAGATTTGGAGAATACCGTACACTTGCATACTGTTAAAGGTGGTGATGAGTGATCGAAGGAATATTCCGGAAAATTTTCCAAGGAGAAGTAGGACTAAAATAATTTTTTTTCCAGAAGCCTAAATTAATTCCAGTAACATAAATTGCCCCCCCCCCCCCATAAAATTGGGTACACAGTACACACGTCACTTCAAAATTTTCTGTGCAAAAAAAAAATACTAATCCAGGTTATCTACGGGTGTATAAGAAAAGAAAAAAGCAAGGGCTGATTGTACCAAAGTGATTTAAAATTATTTTAAACCGGGTCTAAACTGGTCACGTGCTCAGTATCGCATCCAGTATTTTACCCAGACCACCAGGTATCGGATAGGAGGGGGATATATGCCCAGTGAACCGCCGGGAGGCGAACATTTTTAAGATTTAATTCAAATTTCGATCATTTTAACATTATAAAAATGATGTAAAATTAGATTTATTTTTTGGGTATGTAAATTGTCTTAAAAAAAAAAGGAAAAAAATAATATAAGTTACACTGTCTTGCAAATAATATTTACGGGGATTTGGAGGGGGAAATCCCCCCTCCCCCCCCCCCCCAGAAACAAGCATTGATAAAACCCTGAATCGCATCGATTGATTGGCTACCTTAGTTTTAACTGTATGGCTTTACGTAACTGTCTCGCTGGTATAATTCAGCCTAACTTGTAAGAACTCCTTATTAAAACATGGGTAGCTTTCCTGCATGTCCCGAGTGTCATGCAAGAAAGAAAACTCCAATGAAGATCAGGGTTTTTCTATTATAAGTACTCATAAAAAAATTAAAAATAATGTTGAGATTAAGTTTACTTTAAAATCTGTAGATAGGCCTATTTGTATATTAATATTTAGATTTATTTTGAGTATCATCTGTATCCGAAAGTACACTGTTATAAACTGCAGACAACACGGTAAAAATACTTTTATAATAAATTATTTATGATGTGGATAAAGTAAATAGCGACTGAACATAAACTTATATACGATAGACACCGAATGTATCACTATCTATCTCTCTATAATTTATATCTGTTTTCCAACATATTTGTGTCGAGTAGGGTTGCCATATTTTCGGTCAAAAATATGTCAAAATAAAAAATCAAAACATTAGAAAATTTAGTTTCTAAGATGCATTTTGTTAGAACTTACTAATAAAATATTATTTTTAAAAAAATTAATTGATAGAAACTTATTTAATTTTAATTTTAAATAAAATTATATTCAATTTTTTATTTATTTCTAGATGTAAACCGTAAATAGGCTTATTTATAAATGAATACATATTTTTATTTTGTCTATGATATACGTCATGATATAGCCTACTGGTACGAGAGGCAATAGACCGATGTCAGATGCGCAAATGTCGACAAATATGGTGTGCTTAATGTACTTGAACAAAGGTTGGTAGGCCTATAGAGAAAATTATCCATACCGGAAATAGATAACTGTACAAAAGCACACCATATTTTTTAGACATTTGCTCATCTGACATCGGTCTATCGACTCTATCCCATTCTTACTGATCGAACACGTCTCTACACTGGGTCTTCCATTGATTACAATAATACATTATTATTGTTATGTACGGTATTCAAGTAAGCATAACTGCTTTAACATGACTGTCATGTTAAATCAGTTAGGCCTATTTGAATACAAAAAAAAAAGGTCAGTTGATGTAGAACACATCTGGGCAGTTGAAGAATCATAGCTACAGTTGACGAAATCAGAATGATGTAGAGTTGCAAGCACATCTGGGCATGCGCAATGCCACCAGATGTGTTTCCACATGCGCAGGAAATTATTGTTCTTGTATGTTGACGGGCTTGGATTACCCCCATCCATTGTCCAAAGCAATAATAGCCTACAGTGTATCTTGGTTTACGTAAAATAAATATTTTTTATACGTCTAGACTACCTATAAAAGCTAAAAAAAAAAAAAAAAATAAGCCGATGTATAATTCTCATTAAAAATTAAAATTAAGTTGTCGGGGTTCCTCATACAAAAATAACTTCATGGTTGTGTGTATTATACCGTATAATGCTATAAGTTTTATAACAACTTGCAATATTAAGTTACATATATACGGGAAACACTGTAAGCATGCAACGTGTTGTGTTGGAAGAAAAATGGCTTATGTGCTCTGAAGTTAGTCTGGTGGTATATAGGCTATATGTAAGTAAAAATGCAGTGTATATACAGTGTGATATTCAGAGAAAAAACATTTTAGACTATGTATAATATATCCCAACCACATTTTATGGTTTGTAAAAATGTTTCCGCGTTTCTTAATTTAATAACTCGCCTCTGCAAATTCATTTAAGGATGAACATTTAGCCCCGTTAAGTGGTTGTTTTTTTGTGTATATGTATATGTGTGTGTGTAAGCCGAGACTTACTATAGACTTTATATAGTTTAATCTTTAATAAGATGGTGGTCTTAAAGAGCTGTATTATAACATTTTCGCCGTTGTTTTGTATTTTTGTGTGTATTTGTTTTGAAGATAAATAGCTTTATTTATTGATAACAAGGTTAAAATATGCATAGCTTATTAGTTAGACAAAACTGATTGGGGTCGGGAAGTCGACTGCGGGAGATCGACTAGTCGGGTAAGTTATTTTTTCATCCTTCCACCGGGAGATCGACACTCGACAGGGAATGAGATCGACTGACCACGAGAGCGACTAAAAGAGAGAGTATCTCCGTGTGTTTATTGTCGATCTCGTGGTCAGTCGATCTCCTAGCAGTCGATCTCCCGGTTGAATGGTGAAAAAGTCGCTCTGGCGACAAGTCGATCTCCCGGCTGTCGACTTCCTGGGCCCAAACAACCAAATCAGTGTTGGGATCTGATAATTAGAAGAGATAGGAGGGATAGAACTCGTACGGCCGACCCCATTAAGGGATAAGGTCCTGATGATGATGATGACTATTTTTCCATTTGATTCAATAATGTATACAAACACCAATATGCGCAGTGTTGGCTTTTTATAGCGAGAATATAATTATTATCCTTATAAAATACAATTCCATAAATAATTTTATTTTTGCATAATATAGCAGATACAATCGTGTAATAACAATGTAATTTATATACTTTTAAGCATTAATTCAGTCCATTATACTCGTACAGTATGGAAGAGATCATATTATAATAGTGTTATTACCCCCGGACTCTTTTAGTGTTGCTGCTGCTTGGATTTCGTGAAAATGGGTTTTTATACTGCATTTGACGAATTTATTTATTTTATATACACTGCTATGTCCAGCAATAATCTTCATAATGCAGTGCATTATATCCGAGGTCGTGCTTTATGCACCGCACACACACAACAGAAAAGGTATATTATGGCATTCATTTTACTCGTAAGCTCACACATAGCATGCAAGGGAGAGAGAGAGATGGCTGCTTTCGTGACAGGCAATGCTGACGCAGTTATTATATGTTGTTTTTGAATCTCAGTTAGTAATATTGCAGATAGTCACGATAAAAAATGTTTCTTATACACTGTATAGTGCAAAGTAAAAGACCCTTACCTAATAGGCTACCTATGTTATATTAATGTTTTCCTTTTCTGGCCATACGGAGTAATGGAGTCTTTATATTTTCGAAGAATTAAAGTGTCTGTAGCATGGAAAATTCAGTTTTCATAATTATTGGTGGTCCAGTGTTCGAGTTCTAGGCTACGAAAAAGTATCTAAATTTATAAGTGAAAAAAAAAATTTCCCTTAAATTTCGTAGCGTATAACTCGAACCCTGGACCACCAATAATTCATATGAAATAGTCATATTAAAGTATTTTTAGTGCATTAAGCACTGGGCTGTTTTATTTTTGGAAATAAGTTATGTTTCAGAAATATTTTTAAAATCCGCTCAAAGTCAACACACTTTTGCAAATTTTTCCCGAAATTTATCGATTAATACAAAAAAATATCGATGCAATTTAAAAAAATTGAAAACCGTAGAGAGCCCCAGTTAAACATCTCCTTTATCTATGTTTTAAATTTTATAATTGTAGCGTTTGCCGTTATTTCACAGTTTATGCCAGCTTTTTGGTCCCATGCAGTGGCGGATTACAAAAACCCCTTAAAATGCACCAAATTTCAAAATATGAGTTAAATTTTACAAAACTTTTCGGGGGTTTTACCCCCGAACACCTGAAAACTGAAGAATCTGACATATTCTTAACAGAAGTATGTTAATTTTACTTAAAATTCGCGAAATTTGACTTGAATGCGGTCTGGGGGGCTGCCGCCCTCCAGACCCCCTGCATAATATTCCAAATTTGTGAAAAAAATTTCGGTCCCCCTCAAAATATTTTTTTTGGATCCGCCACTGGAAATAACAGAAAATTAAGTGAATGCCACCGCCCGAAAATCTAGGCGAATTGGTTAATAATGGGGGGGGGGGCAAAATACGAGATCTAATTTTACCCCTGCTGGCGCCCCTAGGAACGGTCGCCCCCCTGACTGAAAAAGCTGGTTAAGCCACTGTAAATACCGTATACGTATACGTATTCTCCCCCTCCCCCTGGGGATCAGGCGCGGTTTTTAAGGTCTGCTGCTGGGGGGAGGGGGGGCGGTTTTCCCAAAAATTGAGAGAGAGTGCAGGAATCTGAAAATTTTTGAAGTTTTTTCTTGAAAACACTACACTTTCTCGTGATATTATAGTTGAAAATTTTTCTGTAACAAGTCAAACGTTGAAAATCTTTACAAAATTTGAGTAATTTTGGTGAATTTTAAGCATTTTTGCATCTTTTTCGAGGTCCCCCCCCCCTTAAAACCGCGCCTGCTGGGGATATTATCATCGTACTTTTGACCTCGTTCCGAGCATTATTCGACTTGGAATAATTTAGTGGGTTAGAAAAGACCTTATGTATACCGAGTGTTGTAAAAGTCGAGCAATATCGATAACTGCTATAACAATAATAATCGTTTTACGTAAAAAAAAGTTTACTTAACTTAAAAAGTTCATGTATTAATACTGTAAGTGCGATCGTTCGTACTTATAGTAAAACTTTACGTAAAAAATTTACGTGAACGTTTTACGTAAACACTTAAGCTAGATTTCCACATAGCACGTAACCGTCAACCGTAGCACGCGTAACACCAATCAGAATGCTCTATGCATTGTGTTTGTTTCCCACGCGCAGAGCATAGCACATTCTCATTGGTGTTACGTTCTACGGTTGACGGTTACGTGTTACGTGTTACGGTTACGTGTTATGTGAGAATCTGGCTTTAAAACTTTACTTAAAAAAACTTTACATGAAATGTTTACGTAAACTTTACGTAAGTTTTATACGTAACCTTTTTACGTAATGTTTTACTGATATACTGTTAAACTTTACGTAAACTTTTTGCGTAAACTTTTTTATGTAAAATTTTACGTTGAATATACGTAAAAATTATTTACGTAAAATATTTACGTTAAAAACTTTACGTAAACTTTTTGCATAAACTTTTTACGTAAACTTTACGTAAAATTTTACTTAAAGCTTTTCGTAAGATTAAACCGTTTATCTGAAATCCTAATAATTTTTGAAATAACCCCTCATCATCGTCACATATGTCGCAATCATCGTATATATACCGGTACCAGCATATAATATAGGCTGATGGTAATGTATGACAGTATGATACGTATAAAAAATATAAAAATGTTTATGCTATGACTATACGAATTAAAGTTCATTTTTTTAAATAAAATTAATGTAACCGTCTATATAACCGAAAATTAATGAAAGATATAAAAAAATTTCTTCGCCCAGCATATAAGGGCCGTAAGAATAATCAGAATTAAGTATTGGATCGCTGGGTTAACCAGCTTCGATTAAAATTAATCTTCTTCTGATGGGGTGAAAATATACCTATAATGTT
Organism: Symphylella vulgaris; assembly: GCA_034698405.1. NCBI lineage: Eukaryota > Metazoa > Arthropoda > Symphyla > Scolopendrellidae > Symphylella > Symphylella vulgaris. The sequence goes on along the minus strand of JAQGBM010001510.1, from coordinate 3,099 downwards.
ATATGGATGTGCTGCTGATGGTGGATGGATGCATAATATTTCATCAAGAAAATGATTAACCCAAGTCATCTAATATATTATTTTCCCTGTCCTGATAATAAGATCTCGATTGTAATAAACTATATGACGAAGAGAATTTGAGCTATATATACGAATCTTGTATTGTGTGTCCTTATCACATTTAGCTGCCACGGGGGCAGTTATGATAAGGAATCGTAAAAAGAGCAATATAACTATACTGATATATACGAAATTTATTTTTCCTATATACTCGTATATAAATGATGGCTTAGATAGAATGTTTTCCCACTCATCTATATCTGAAACAGCGCAGCAAGCTTTCATAACCAGACCGATTTTATAGGTCATATTTATATATGTTAGATATTGATTTGTGTGAATAACAGCCAAAATTTTGTTTCAAATATAATAGGCTATACGACCTTGATATAGGCACAAGAGCTCTCAGTGTTAATGCTCAGAAGGAACTTATACTCTTATCTGCTATATATAAGCATATTGAACATTTTATGATAGATTCTGAAAGAGAAGCACTTTAGTGTACTATACGTACATAATATAGTACCATATACTGCTGTATATAAAGGCTATATAAGTGCATTAGAGATTCTTTGCGTTATCACGAAAAAAAAAACATATTTTCGTCTCGCCTGATGCTGTTATTTTGTTAACTTTAATATGTTAGAACGTAACCGTTGAAATCAGCATGCCTAACTTTTTTTTTCTTTTTAGGCCTAGATCTTCCTTATAAACGCTATAGCCTATATATATATACCTGGGTATATATATACGGTACCAGCAGACGCTACCAGCAGACATATAAAATAGGGAATGCGTGTAATTTCACATTTTAATACCGGTATGGCGGTATAGTTGAAAATATATGCGATAAGACCTAGGACTATCACAGACAGTTTGGGAGAAATTTTACGAGAGGAGAGAGACAATATTGTAAGAGGCGGGAGCTAAGTATACAAGAATAACCGGCATCCATTCACTGGTCGTCTATACTTCCTTTCCGCCTTTTTCAGTTGTCTCTCGCCTCTTGTAAAGTTTCTCCCAAACTGTCTAATTTCTCTCGTTAAAACAATTCTTTGAGTTCTCTTTAGCACGTCCATCTTGACGTGCTCCACGTACGAGTTGGAGTAAACTTATATATAAGATTAACTTACACGCGTGGGATGGAGCATCACAATAAGATCAGGGTTCAGGGGTAAATTATTCAATATTATAACTAAGGGCGGGCGAAAACGAAGACACAAAATCGTGTTTCAGGGAACATTGTTGCTAGAAAAAATTTTTTAACAAGTCACGTGATCATTTTCTAGCAACAATGTTACCTGAAACACGATTTTGTGTATTTGTTTTCGCCCGCCCTTAGAGTCAGAATCAGGAAACAGCTGAGGAAATAATCTTCGAATTTAGAGCAGTGAGGAAGAATTCCGAATATAATTTAAGGAGAAAAATTTGAGGAGGGAAAAAATTGGAATAAGAAAAAATGATTTGATATAGGCTATAGGCCTATAGCTGCTATAAAATTCTTCCTCACCCAAGCCTTTTTGTCAGTTTTCGTGACATGAGCACTCTCAATCAAAATGCTCGAAATTTGACTTGATGCTGAAAAAAAGATTTAAACAGCCCCCCTGTGGACTGGAGAGGAAAAATATTGCTGAGGAAAAATTCGGAGTCTTTTCAATAATACCTCTGATTATATTTTACCGGTATTTACCCCCTGCAATCGATATAAGCTGTAGGTCACAGAATTCCAAGTCCTGGTAATAGAGATCAAATCTAATTATAGATTACTGTGGTTATAGGCTAATATCAGCGGGATTTCTGTGACGCGTTTCCGGGTTGACAATCTTTAATTTTTTTTTTTTCGTTTATGACTCGATATAAATAGCCTATATAGCCTACTGTGACAAAATAGATACATGGTCAAAATGCATTAATATTGCGATCACGGCATTTGACGCATTTTAAATCAAGCTGAGTTATGATGCAGTTTGTCAGATTTCTGAATCGATGTGGTTTCCCTATATAAGTTAGTCTATAAAGCATTATCATCAATAATGATTTTTATAACGTATACAACTGACTCGTCGAATCAATCAAAAAGCTAATATTTTTTGCATCAAAACGACACCCATATTGCACCACAAGGACGAGTTCAGCATTATATTCCACAGCTCGTGATTAATTAACATGATGCTGTATATTATACTCTTTCTTGCACCTATATAGGCGTTGTTACATGCTGTTGTTTAAAAGAGGCATTTCATAATAATGGCTGCGTTAAATCAATTTTTCTCATTCGTTCTGATGATAAATATCCATTGTCTTCGAAACCATTCTTCATCGCATACTATTATCCTATATAGCTGCTTTTAGTACAAAAGAGTTGTGTGCGCGGCTTAACTTAGGCAAAATATTACTGCGAATATAAGATTAATAATGCGTTTGTATGCTTTTTTTATGTTGATGGCTCGATTTTATATCTTAGACATTTGATATTTAAGAAAGAAAGAAAAAAAAAGATTGCTCTAAATTACGTGGGAATTGTACGAATTTTTTTTTTTGCGATTGCATGACTGATATATTGAGTGATGAATGTGCGATATCGGTCTTTATTAATGTCCTGGATATTACATTTTATAGAAATAATACGTGGATATTTATTGTTTGGAATATTTTGATAAAATATCGATCGGTGTATATTATGTACTAGTAAAAAAGCCCGTTAGATAACGGGCATAGGTATCAAAAAGTTTATTTTATGAAAAATTTCTACACCTCATTCCTTGTAAAAACTTTATATTGTAGCAGTCGTTTGTTACCTGTTGTTTTAGCAGTCGTAAATTACCTGTTGTTACTCTTGAAAAAATAAAATTTCCTTTTTCTTAAAAAAACACGGATACGACCAATACCAAATCAATGACCAAACTCAGTTATAGGCTAAATTCAAATCTCACTCCGTCGTCGGGTTATGACCTTCGTTGTCGCTCACTAATAGGCTAAATTCAAATCTCATTCCGTCGTCGGGTTATGATCTTCGTTGTCGCGCACTTATAGGCTAAT
>JAQGBM010001509.1:0-10542 GCA_034698405.1 Symphylella vulgaris | reverse complement strand
GAGATTTTAATTTTGCCTCAGGGACAGGATTTACAGACCTGTATGAGGGTTCTTTAATGTGCAGAGTGCAAAGGGGACCTACACAAGACCTCGGTTTAAACTCTCATCAGAAGGAGCCACCAGGCCCGCCACTTCAAGCATGCCACTGCAGCTATGGGTATACGGTATAACAGTATATAACTTACTTAGTATAGGCCTTATTGGAAGATGTTTTTGTATATATAGAGTAAGTTAAATAACATGACTTTGAGGATATTTTTATCATGTGTTTTTATAGCCTCTACTATAATCTATATCTACTATAGGTATATAGGCATATAAGTAGGCAATCTCGTGGGCCATCTCTATACAATCAAAGAAAGTTCCAGAGCAGCTGCTGCTTGCATCCGAAGTTTGTTGACAAACAATTTCTTTTTAGAAGGCTATATTATACAATATACAGTGTAGGCTATACTATATTATTATTAGGCTATACTCTATCCGATCGTATAAATGCGATCAAAATCTGTTACAGGAAAAAGTAATCATGTGTTATAACGTAAATTCCGATAGGTTTATACAAAACTTACTTTATATATAATTATAATTATATATTTATATATAGATTGGATTAAGTGAAGCGAAAATGTATAAGTTTATACAGAGATTTGTATACTCCGTAAGAAAAGAGTTCAAATTGACTCTATCGCTGAGATGAAATTTTTTAAAAGCGATTACTTTATCCGCACTAATAGGCTATTTAAACTCTAGAATTTTCCAATTTGCGACAAATAATTAGGTGCGTTAAACATAATTATTATTTGGTTAAAATAATATAGGACGAACCTAAGACTCATCGTCCTACGTTGAACAGTTTCGTTAGATCTTCAGTGTGGCCGGTATATGCTGAATTCGGAACTCGTGAGAATTAGTTAACATTTGTTCATAAACAAAATATATGCATTAAAATCATTAAAATACTGCTAGCTTCCATATTACTGTAATATCGCCATTTTTCATACATACGAGTATCTCATATATAGGTAAATGAACATTCTTATAAGTTATCTTAATTTTTTCACTTATTTTCATACAAAATACTGCGCAGACATTTTATATTCTTCCCTTATTCGGAATGATCACCAAGGATTTTAAACTGCAGCAGCAGCTAGCGAGTACCTATAATAATAAGAAACTTCACTATTATCATTATAGCCTAGGTGCGAAGAAAGTAAAATGGAAGCGTGGGATTGAATTTAAATTCAGCTATTATTTATGGCTTCGGAGATAGAGATGACGTGAGAATTAAGAAGAGAAAAAAAAAGAAATTGTATTTTTCTTTTCGGCTCTTCTTCTCTTTTAAAGGATTTTCGCTAATGGTGTGGCATTCTTAGCAGAGATGCATCGAGGCAATTATTGTTCACAGATGAAAGAACTCTTCACTTTTAAATTCTTGACCTTCCAAATATAAGGCACAATTAGAGAAAAGTACTTGGGGTGTTTGCTGGTAGTTTGTAACAAGAAAAAATTGTCGAGAAATTAGCAGTTATTTATAAAGTGTTAGGTCGATAGACTTAAAACTTCCTGCGAAAGAATTCTTTGTTTGGATTGTGTTTTACTCCTAGATATTTTAAGAAGTACTTGTAATTCGGTTAAAGTCTCTTTCCAATAATTGAAGTTCTTTTTTAAAACCGTAACTTATTAGCGTACGGTACTTACTTACTGTATCTATAGCTGTTAACAGATCTAATTTTGGAAACGAAAAATAACTTACTTTTAGTGAAATTAAGTTTAATCGGTTTGCTTTTCTAGGTTTAGTTTTTTATTTAATTTCACTCGATACAGGCTAGGCTGATATATATGATGGTGGGACCATGTTCAGAGAATGGGAAAATACAGATTACGAAAACAGTAATTATTAAAAATAGTTGGCCTAAGTTGGAGGGGAATAGATGTAGAGGACGACCCCGTATAAGGAGATGGGAGGATGCTGTAGCCTCTAGGAAATGATGCTTTACTTTTTTACTAACTCGTCGGAAGTTAACATTATTTGTAATTTGTGTGGCATATTATTGTGTTAAATAGTCAGTTGGAGGGAAAGAGAGGTAGAGGACGACCCCGTAAGGAGATGGGAGGATGCTTTAGTAAAATAATGATACTTTACTTTTTTTTACTAACCTTTGTCATTTTGTTGCATATTATTTTGTTAATTAATTGGGCTGTTTTTACCTCAATTTCAACGATATACCTTGAAAGGAGTTTTATGGATAAATGCAAATCTTTTTTTTATTTTTTGCTTTTCGCGGAAAAATAACTTACTCTTAAAAAAATAATGATGGCCCTATAAGGCTAATAATTTTCAAGAAGTTGGAGCTAGGTAGGATCATCATCATCATCATCATCAATAAGTTGATTTTGCCTTGCAGCGTTCAACTATATCTCCGCTTCGCACACATCTTCTCCATTTTCCATTATCGCCTGCCAATTTTCTAGCCTCATCCCATGAAAGTCCTTTCAAGTCTATAGGTAGGGTATATATAACTTAAATAAAATAAAATTTATAATACGCTAAAAGCAGAAATAAACTTAATGGCTATAATATCGTATATAAGCAGCAGGCATGTTGCCCGGTTTTTTTTTTCGAAAACAGCTGGAAGCTCTAACACCGCAGCCACCAGGTGATTCGAAAACCTGCATTCCTCATCTCAAGGGAAATATCTCATTTATCAACAGCAACAACAAGACGAAGCTAGCAGCTCCGGCAGCAGAAGCAGCATCCACGCGTATAGAAGCAGCAGCAAGCAGCAGGTCTTCCTTTTGTGTCAAGTTTCATCTAAGGAAAGGAACTGATAATAATTTAGATAAAGTGCTTTTGGAGGTACTAATACCCTATCTCTCTCTCTCTTCTTTGTATAGCCCCTATGAGCCCCCCCCCTTGGGAACATAATATATCCCTAGTGAAATAAATATTTCTTATTCTTGTCGACCTTAAGACCCCGCAATATTTCGTTCTTCGCGATGAGAAAAGCTTTATTTTCGCAATGTTTATCAAATGCGGGGGACCAATAATAATGACACTGTTGTATTACACAATCTTATCGACTTTTTGGAATCTAATAACTTAGGCCCGGGTGCACGTAAGGAGGTTAACCCTAACTCCAGGGTTAACTTGAATATAATCGAACGAAATAAATTGATAGACCAATTGATAATAAATTGATACACCAAAATTTCTGTCTTAAAAAGATCTATTCGAAAATGTTTTAAAAAATTATGGGGTCGTCGCATTAAATATAAAGATTTTTCAAAATATACTGAAATTTTGCTCTTATCTCGAATATCTCTTTTATATAAAATATATATCTTTTTTAAATTTATTATAATATTTTTATACAGTTAATGCGACGACGCCATAATTTTTTTTTTTACATTTTCGAATAGATCTTTTCAAGACGAACATTTTGGTGTATAGTATACCGGTATTCACGGAGTAAAATATGTGCATTTCTTATCCCCTTTTACAACAGTAGAGAGGGGAAGAAGGGGAAAAGAAATGCACATTTACTCCGTGGATATCATTCATAATTATGTCCATTTTCGTTCAAGGGTTACGAAGATATATCAATTTATTATTATTTTTTTTTATTAGCCTATTTATTAATTATTATTTTTATTTTTTCGTTTGGTTGTACGAAGGACGAAGGTATTATTCAAGTTAACCATGGAGTTAGAGTAAACCTGGTTAACCTCCTTCTTGCACCAGGCCCTTACTCTTGAAGAAAAAATAAGATTGGTTTTTTTTTTCTTCCTTTTCTCGCTTTCTGCCTGTCCACTTTAATTTTCCAAAGAGATTCATATTTTAGCAGCAACTTGGTCTATCGTAAAACTTCATTGATTTCGTTATGTGAGAGTGAGAGCGTGAAAAGTGTATAGTTCAGAAAAAGCTGCTTCGAGGACTAATTTGTGTGGTGTCAGGGAGGTGGATCGTCAATTTTTGCTTGCTCTTGCGATTTACGGACCAAAAGTGCACACTTAGCATTCGAGTTAGTTCTGGGGTATAATACGAATTAATGAGACAATTCTCTCTCATTGAGATATCGTATAAAATTCGTATTATTTTTAATAGGTTCCATCGACCTTCCTTTTTTCTTTGTCCTTCAAATAACATTCTAAGAAATTCTAATTATAAGGAATATAGGCTAATAAAGAAGACTTGCGGTAACGAGTTATAGTGTTGACGAGCATAAAAAAATTACTAATTTCACATTGCCATCTTATAACTTATAAGCGTATAATTAAGTTATTGTGAATAAAGAATGATACCGGTACGGAAATATAAATTACATTATGTTTGAAGAGCTTACATGCAAAAGAAGTTAGGCTAGTATATAGGCTATTCACTTTTTGAAATTTTTAGTTAATTCGATTTTTCATTTTTTAAATTAAATTATATGAAACTAAAACATTCATATTAATGTAATGCCTTGAATCTAGGCATTACATTAATATGAATGTTTTAGTTTCATAATTTACTTCTCTTAAATCAGCTGTTTTCTGCTAAGGTTAAAATGAATGAAATTGACCATTTTTTTCATAAGAAAGCTGGGATCTTTAATGTGGACACAAACAAAAGCTGCAGTGAGGGTATGACCAGCCGAAGTCCTTTAAGCCTATACCATGAGTATACCCACCTCCTGAGTTAGCAGCTTCCATAGGGTTATTCAGTCTAGATCTACGGAGCAGTTTTATTGTCCGGTTCGTGAACCAGATGGCGGTACTGTATTTTTTCCCTCATCCCTCTCAAGCACATGTGATGTCCGCTAGCTAGCAGCTCACATGACCCCAATCCTTCTCTCTCTCTCTCTCGTAGCCTAACGTATCGCAGCACGAGACAGTTGGCCGACTATGGGGGTTATATGAGCTGCTGGCTAACGGGCATCACACATCTCTCTCGTACACGGTTACAAAACAAGACAGCTACATCTATCGGATACAAGCCACACTGAAAATAGCTCGTCGAAAGGTCTGGGTCCCAGTAAATCATTCAGTATTATATAGGCCTACCTGGAGCAAAAGAACAACATTCTCGCTCCATCTAAGCCCAATTTCAAAATTTCAATCTGATAATTCATACCGTATGTCAAATGATTCACACAATTAACTTTCGGTATAAGTTAATACCATAATTTCATCGATGCCCCTCCTAAAATGTCAACAGAGCGACACCGTATTATAAATTATATATAATTCACTTGTTCTTTCTTTTATAACTAATAATAATCCCGCTATGTTATTAATTCTGTACAATATAGTATAACTTCGCTGATGATCTTGAAATTTTAATAAGTTTATATCGATTTCTCGAAGAAATCTCTTAATACGGAATGCCATAATATTAATAAAATTTTTTTGGTCTCCAACCAAGAAAAGCCTAATGATTCAGAATGATGCACCTCTGAAAGTTTGCTCTCCAGAAGAAAAGGGGAGTAAAGTGCACTGATATGAAAATCATAATTTATTCCATAAAACCGGCGGAGTGGCATTGGGGTTTGGTCTCCCGGCCCAGATTGTTGATTAAAGTCAAGCTCCGTCGGGTGTGGTCAGTACTAGGATGGGTGGTCTGTTCCACGATCATTTCATTAGGCCCATTCCCCTCGAGTTATAGAGTCCTGACTCAGTAAATAAATCGCATCATCATCATCATCACACGAAAAACGCACATTCTTGCACTATTTGGCCTTTGCGCCTTTGAACAGAGTACTCAGTACCCATATTGCGGAAGGATTATCGGAAGGATTTGATAACTGGCTTGCCGGCACTTGAACTCTCCGGCAGAATAAACCTGACTGACTGCAATATGAAATAACACCAACCAAGCAAACATGTGCAGCAAACAAAGCGCTTTCTATCAGGCTAAACCTGCACGAAAAGAACAACCTAAAACTCGGTCCGTAATTTTGCAGATAACCTGCTAAAATCAGGAAAATAGCAGGCGACCCAAGTTGACCTATTATTTTATTGTACATTTTATTTTAAACCTTTTTTTAATTGTAATCATTACAGAATAATTTTTATCGTGGATAGAAGAGAGGCCATAAGTTCTCCGGAATACTGTAAGCAAATTTCCGGAAGTGACGTTCAAAATATTCTTTCGAATTCGAGCACGGAATCGAAAGATGACGATTTAATAATTAACTGTGATTATGATGGAGGTGTTAAAGTGTAAAAAAAAAAGTTTCTTTAAAGTAGGGTTCACAAATTTTTTCTTTGATAATAAACAACCAAAAATAACATGTGTTTTCGTGTTCCTATTCTCATATTTCATCGAGGTTAAGGGGTTACGTCATCTCAAGTTTTCGCGCCAAAACACATTTTTTTCGAATAATTTGAAAATTACGCAAAATTTCGAAAAAGTACGAAGCAAGCGAAAGCTGAAATTTGATTTTACGTCATTTCAAAACAAACCGGAAAGAAATTGGAGAATAATGAGGGCGTAATCTTTAAAATACGGTGTCAAAATGTGTTTTGGCGCGAAAACTTGAGATGTAACCCCTTAACAGATTGAGTTTTTATTTGTTTCAAAATAAATAATAGGCTACCTAACTTAATACAATTGCAATGCATAGCCATAATAATTCGAAAGTTCTGATTTGGGTTTTGTACACAGCAGCAACATAAGCTTAATTACGTTAATTATATTTCCCCAGTTTTATACTGCTGCTCACATCTGCATCAGATGCAGCTGCAGGAGATCAGGCAGAGGCAGATATCTTAATTCTTAATCTTTCATGAAAGATATAACCTTTAATTATTTATTTTAGAAAGTTGATTATTAAAAGAGGAAGATTAAATTGTTAATTCTTGAAGAAATCTTTAATGTGAAATACCTACTCCGTATTTCATTTTATATCAACTCCTGATGCGTATCTATACAGGTACATGAAAGAAAGAAAAAGGAAATGTTCTGCAGCAACCTTTCCAAATTCAAGTAACTTAAGTTAATATATACAGACTTTTAAACGTATGTAATATACTCAACATCACTTGCATTTTATACGCACCGTATATAGTATTTACATTATTTTCTGTTCCTATTATTCCAGTCTTAAAATAATGCATTAAACTCTCAGCAGTTGAGTTTTCCTACTGTATATATGCAGCACAAAATGTTCCATTAACTCTAATTGGAGCTACAGCAGATAAAACACAACGGGCTTGAAACTCTTTTCTATATAGGTTATACCTTATACCTTTTTTCACTCATATATACAGCAATAACAGGGAATAGTTTGTATACACTGCAGTGGAGTCTATACCCCGTACTGTATAATACTGCACTGTATTATTTTTAACGCAGCACCTATAGGCTATATTGTAACCTATATATGTATACTTGGCTTGCTTATGTATACCTTACGACACCGCAATAAGCCATGAAGTTCAGAGCCATTATTGTAAAATCTAGTTAGACAAACCAGATGCGCAACTTGAAATTCACAAAATATGGTTGCCTGGATGGTATAACGACATTACGATCAAAGACCATAACGATATATGAAACTTGTGTAATATTATATATGCAGCATATCCACGGAGCTGTAAACGTGCATTTCTTTTCCTCTCCGTCCCCTCTCTACTGGAAGAAGGGGAAAAGAAATACACATTTACTCCGTGGATATACTACGGTATAATACGGTATAACTTACCAGAAATAGTTGTAGGCCTATGTTAAGCCTGAACAATATGCAGGCCTATATGAAACGTACCGTATACCGGTAATCTATATAGATATACAAGGGATATTTTATTATATAGGTATACAACATTCCGTTGTATTTCGAGTTTACCATAACGCAAGTAAACTGTTCATGTATATGGTATATATTACCAATCGAATACGGATATTATATAAACCGTTCTTATTTTTTCTATTCTATGATATGATGTAGACCTGGCTATATAGTTTGCATCCGGGAACACATTACTGTTACTGCTCATACGATTCTCAGTATCCATATATGAGTCAGAAAGAGTATATACTCAGTAAAGAGTATACGTAAAGCAGACAACAGTGTATACAGTATATACAAGCTGTTCAGTAAAAGCTTTATGGGTATATAATATATGGATCAATAATTTGCATGAATTTAGTTACTCTGGGTGTATTACTTATTGTAACATATACTCGGTATCTATATATAGGCTAATTAGCTTTTTCCGCAGTCTGTTTGATGATAGACAGTCAACTTATAGTCAAAAAGTTGACTAATAAGCTGACTGCGGAGAAACCGAGAAAGCTACATAATGTTATCTTATTCTTACGAGTATATGGACACAAAACAACACAACAGTTTATCATCAAACAGTTGACCAAACAAAATTTGTAGTCAAACACAGTGGCGGATTTAGAGGAGGGGGGCCCTTTGAGGCGGCCCCCCCCCCCAAAGCAAAGTATAAAGCTACCTTTTTTTACTGATATAGGCTAAATTTAAAAAATCCCTTAAAATGCACCAAATTTCAAAGTATGAGTTAAATTTTACAAAAATTTTCGGGTGTTTCACCCCCAAACCCCCGAAAACTGAAGAATCTGATATATTCTTAACAGAAGTATGTTAATTTTGACTTAAAATTCTCGAAATTTGACTTAAAATCGGGAAAAAATTTTCGCCTATTACGGCGGCTGTGGGGCGATACATTCCAAATTTTTGCAAAAAAAAATTTTGACCCCCCTCAAAATTTTTTTTCTGGATCCGCCACTGGTCAAACAGTTGACCAAACTGACTGTGGAAAAAGTTATCGTTTTCTCTCATAAACAGAGACTCAGAACACAACAGTTTGTCATCAAACAGTTGACCAAACTGACTGCGGAAAAACTATCGTTTTCTCAAACGTCTTGCATCCAGAGGGATGCATCTAAGTTACGTATGAGAGAAAACGATACATAATAGAGCTGTTGCTGCGGCTGAAAAAATTACCACCCAGCTACCTGCCTTGCCATTAAAAAATATTTCTAATAAAAATTGAGTTTTTAATTTTACCACGTCGTATGATACACAGCAGATATCATATAAAAATTATCCATGTATCCTAAGCTATAATTTCAAAGAAAACCACACAAGTATAGCACTGTGGATTTCTCCCAAATCACAAATGTTGCTGTGGTTTCAAACAAATCACTTCCTAAATAAATATCAAATCAAGAAAAGTAAACATGATCCAAAATATTGGATCATGTTTACTTTTCCACATAATAATATTACATAGCCTACCGTATATAATTAAACAACATTACCCTTACGGCCCTGCGGTACACATAATAAACTTAATTATGATTGTGCACAATCATCAAAATTATTAATTTTTAAAATTTTAAGTTTGCATTTTAATAAGATTTAGAAAAACTTTAGCCCAAAGTTTAAGTTATGCCAATTCAACATTTCAGACCCTTACACGAATTTACAAAAAAAATTTTTTTTTTTTTTTAATTTTTTGTTTTTAATATAAATTTTTGAAAATTTTCCGACAAAATTTTTACAAAATAAATTCAGGACATAAAGGGTTAAGAAAAACCAATAGCCTACGTATCGTACGAGGTAGTCGTAATCTTATTAATTTTATTTTTATTTTATACCGCCAATATTTTTTTTGATTGGCTGAAAACAAAATTTTCTGAAAAATTGATATGCAAAAAAATAAAAAAAAAATAAAAAAAACTGTCTAGCACCTGAATCCGCTCCAGACTTTTTTCTTTGGGGTTTGTTGAAGGATCAAATGTCATTGGGGTATCTTTTGAACTAATTGAACACCTCCTCCATCAACAAAATCCAAAGAGCAAAGTCTGGAGAGGATTCAGGTGTGAATTTTTTTGTATATAAATTTTTCAGAAAATTTTGTTTTCAGCCAATCTCAGTGGCGGAACTATACCACCGCAGCATGGTGGGGCCAACTCGGACTTCAAGAGCCCACTCAGGCTTGTGGTCCCAACAGCCACAGATTTCTTTGGCAAAATGCCTCTAGGCCTATATATACCATAGGTTAAGTTTCAAGCAGCGAATTTCAAACTATATACGATTTATTTTCTGTATAAGCCTATATAGCCTAATAATAATAATAATAATGTACAGTACATGAGATAGAATAATTCTCTTTGAAATATTAATCTTGATTTACCTAAAAATGTCGATGCTGTATAGTAACTTGGATATTTAAGTTTGCATGTTGACATAAACAATTTGAAATAATTAATTAATTATCAAGTAGGCCTATTTCCTTTACAAGAAAAAATGACATCTATCTACTCGGTAGGCTATAAGGTTTTTTTTTTTTTACTTTTTAGCCATCGACTATAATAATACTGATCAATACGTTCTAATTATGGGGTAATGAAAAAAGGCTATAATAAGTAAGATGCATTGTTAGTAGCAATGTACTCGTATCCTTATATAATACTTAGGCTACGGACGGTGCTTCGCGGAAGATTTGTCTTCAATATTACGTCCCCGATCAGTTCGTTCCCAACAACTCGCACCCGAACAATTGGTCCCCGAGCATTACGTCCCCGGA
>JAQGBM010001508.1:0-10542 GCA_034698405.1 Symphylella vulgaris | reverse complement strand
TATCAAAATTTTAGTCTGCTTATATAGATTATAATTATTATAGAACATTAAATCATTGATTCTTGTGTCTGAGTTGTATAAAAATTGTGTTTCAATTAAAATTTCATAAATACCCATCATATTTTACATGATGCATAAGGCATTATAAGGCAATCCTCGTATAATAATTATCACTGTCTTTGGTATAAGGCTTAATAATTATTTTAAATAAACTTAATTTTGTATACGATATTCCTAATAATTAAATTTTTAAATATTCATTCTTTTTTTAAATAGGCTATACATTTATTTTTGCATAATATTTGTTAATTAAATATTTATCATCCCAGGTCTGAATTTTGTTAAAAATATAATTAAAATATTGATTATAGGGAATATTATATAATGAATAAATTATTATCATGTGAATAATTGATTGCGCATTAATCTTGGTCATCCCCCCACCCCTAGGTTATGGGTGAACCCCAGCTGAATGCACTGATTGATATTATCATAGACTATAATACATTTCTGAAATTTTCTATATTAATTTTTAGTAGCCGATAATTTTTGTATTATGTATTTTTTTACGTATGAATTTAATTATTAATAATTATTATTTTATTACCGTGTAATCATAATTTTTAAAAAATTAATTTAGGCTACCTTATTAAAAAAAAATATTTTTTAATATTTGTTAACTATCCAGTGGCGGATCCAGACATTTTTTTAAAAGGGGGTCGAAATTTTTTTTCACATATTTTTAATGCGAAAAAATTTTCAGAATTTAAGTCAAATTTCGCGATTTTAAGTCAAATTAACATACCTAATATGTCAGATTCTTCAGTTTTCGGGGGTTTGGGGGTGAAACCCCCGAAAAGTTTTGTAAAATTTAACTCATATGATATTTTGAAATTTAACTTAGTGCATTTTATAAGGGGTTTTGTAATGTATAAGTTAATCACTAATCAGTAAAAAAAAGGTAACTTTATTTTTCTTTGGGGGGTAGGGGGTGGGGCGGTCCCCCTGCCCCCCCCCCCTCCCCCTCTAAATCCGCAACTGGTTAACTAAGTTAATTCTTAAATTCCATTAGGCTATTATAATAACCCTATATATAGCTTTCATTATTATAAGCTATTACTGCCACATAAATAACTAAATTAGAATATAATTATAACCTATAATTAAACGGAAACGTTTTTAGCTTATTATATTATAGTATAATTATTAATTTATTATAATGTTGATATAGTTAAAATAAGTGTCGGTTCATATTACCATTATGTATGGATACGTGCATATAGCTTATACCTTAAATTACATTCTTAATTATAGCCTTTGGGTATATATAAAAAGTTAAATGTTATATTATAAGCAATTTAGGACATTTCATGTTTAATGGAGTTAACATAATTATATTATATGCCGAGCAACATATTATGTATATTAAAGGTATTAAAAATATTCAAGCTGAGCGTGAAATGTGAATATAACTTACAAGAAAAAGAATTTTAAATTGAAGCCAAACTATATTTAAGCCATTTATAGGTGTATATAACTTAGTTGTATAGGCCTATACCGTATATTAAGCTTATATTTTATATGAGCAATATTTATTTATTCATAAAAAAAGTAAAAATATATATGCGGTTTTATATTGTGAAGAAAATTATTGATGCATATAAAAATGCTTAAAGAAACCAAAGAAAAAGAAAAGTGTAAAAGGCTGCACAGAGCATGAAACAATGTTTATTACCGCTATATTGTACAGTATATTTTCCAATTTACGCAATGTGGTTAGCTTAACGGCCATAATTAATAGATGTACGCCTTGTACGGGGTATAATGTGGTAATAATCATGCATTTTGCATATATCCGTGGTTGAAATAATAAATAAATAAAATAACGAAAGCTTGTCTGGCATGATGGTTTGGTCACCTAATGCTGACAGGGAAGTCAATCTCCATCAGGGCCTGACCCAACCCTCAGGCCCATTCCCCTATAAAATTCGATTCTTTTACCCCAGCTCCCGGTATTCCGAATTGAAATAGTTGCTGAAAAACCTAACAAGACCCCCTCTTTACAGGCCAGGGTATAATATACAAAACCAGGCAATATAATTATATATACGAATAAAAATGCTTATAAGCATTTTGGCTGGAAATAAATTAAAAATAAAATTTAACATCGCCTGAATTTTTATAAATTATTACAGATAGGCCTACTATTTTGTTATTTAATTTCTTACTTACTAATTTTTTTTTATTTTAAAATGAATTAAAAAACAATTACTTATACATTTTCAACAAATTACTAAATATATAACTAGTTTGATGTTTTTTCTCCCAGAATCCGACTTGTATACACTTAATAAACTTCTTCTCCAAGCAGATGGTTCAAATTAATATATTTATTATAGGCTAGTCGAAGTCATATTTTATATATAATTAGCAAACATGTTTCGGGCTCAAATACAACGTCCCATCATCAGTGCTAGTAAGTTAAAACTAATATAATTATTTTTATATTAATTTGATTTATTCGTATATAATACCGTAAATAAAAACGAATAAATAAAAAAAAAAAAATAAAAAATAAATCCAAAAAAAAAAAAAAAAAAATAACTACAGAAATTATTTTGTTACGAATTATTCATTTCGCAGAATTAAGTTATTAAAAAATTAAATATAAACTTAATACGCATTATTTACTTATCATTTTACAGATTATTTTTTTAAGAATAAGAAATAATAATTTTTTAAATTATTTGAAATTAAAATAAAATATAAAAATAATTAAATTAAACTTGTTTTACATCATGATATATTTTATATTTTACGATCATCAAATTAATTTTATTTTGTATACCTATATAATTTAGTTTATTATTATAAAACGAAATATATAATAAACTATAAAAATGCATTTTTCATGATGACGAGGGGGGGATTCCCGTTGCGCGACACTTAAAAATTATTATATTTTCTGCAACAGATATAATTTCATATTAAAATCCATGAACATCAGTAGTTCATTAATGTCTGGTGCTCTTAAAAAATCGTCACACTGAATCTGAATTTAATGAATGTTGTATGTAATTAAACTCCATATAATTATTATACTTTATTATAGGCCTATATAATGTAACATGCTGACTATAAATTTACGATGTAAGTTTATTATTATAAAAGATATATTTTATTATAAGGCAGGTGAATATATAAAATACTATATCAAGAGAGACCTTGAGATATATAGTCAATTGTTAAACTATAAGTTATAAGATTATAATAATATGAACAAGTAATCAATATAAGCCTAATTATTATTGGCACATAATTTGGAAGTAATAATTATCTTCGTGATCACGTCATTAATTATAGATGGGATTATTTGATATTTTATTCTATGAATAAAAATAATATTATTCGGATTAATGCAAAATTAGATTAATCGAATAAATAAGTTTTGGGCCTTTGGCTTTACTATACCGGTATAATTATAATAACACTTCTCAAATAGCCTAATCCATCCCAATTCCAACATTTCCCCAGCCTATAATCCCATCATAATAAGAGTAAAACATCAGGGAAACTCATAATATCCATAAAAGTTATTATGTTATTGTTATTCGATGCTGCGGGATAGGATTTTATTAAGAAAATATACGGTATAATTTTTCCGAGAATATTTAGAATTTTTGCTTTAACAATTAACCTTTTAAATATTGTATCTCTAATTTTCTATTTTATTTTATTTCGTAGTTATTAAAATGCAAATATCACATGCAATGATATTAAAAAATTAACTCTCTTTTACAGGTATAATTTTGTTCGATTTGGGGCCCTATATATATACCAAAATACTTCAACAAGTCTCAGCTGAGTGAGCTATAATGAACTCGGTAAGTTTATATTTTACATTATTTTTTCTTAAATTTGCAGAAATACCGAGGGGTAAAGAGAGTTAATACACAGGGATACAAGTCAAAGAAATCTGGAATTTCATATGGATGCAAAACATGCATGATATAATTTATATCCAAATTACGTATATGATATAGGCTAATGTAATTGGCGATTCCGGAAATTTAAGTTTTCTGAATTTAGCAGTAGCAGTATTGGCTATACGGTAATCTCTAAAGTGTGTTGTTTTACATTTACCCCGTTTCATCAATAATGATTATAGCCTACCTAATACCTATATAGCATTCTAATGTACCGGGATATAGCCTATACCTTTAAAAATATAATACCCCGTATATAGCCTACACTATAATAAGCCTGGGATAAATAGTGTAACTAACTTATAGTAGGCTAGACCCAATCAAACCCATAATGCATAGGCTACCCCGTCCAGCATAATAGGCTGAACAAAATGCTCAAACTTCAAATCTACAGTTATACGGATATAACAAGGTACGGATAATAATAAATTAAGCCTTTTATGTGTTCTTCACACCTCAGCATCATTCAGATGCAATTCAACTTATATACGTATAAACATATACCATTACTGCAAATTAATTAAGTTATTCAGGCAAAAATTAAATTGAATTATAAGAAATTATAAACCGGTATAAATAATTCTATAAACATTGTTGTGCAGCTGCGAAGCATGATATAGTATATATTGTCATTTTGTTCTGCACAGTCAGTGCATGAATAGTTTAGTTTTTGCATCCCATGATCGGAATATAAATAACGGGAAACATAACGCGTGCAAAAGGGTATGGTTCGTTCCTGGCACCGGTAGGAGCGTTGGTGTTATTTAAGGGACATACAAATGCCTGTAAAATCGATATGGGTCTGCCCCGCAGGTTAAGTCAGCGTAAGGTTAGATTAGAAACATCTATTTGACTTCGCTGGTCCGGAATCCAGCGCCCAAATCAGCCCAAATCGCCGCGCAAGGGCTAATAGTCTGCATGCCAGGCGGTGCCAGGAACCAACTATTGCCCGTGCAAAATATGTTTTAAAAATTATTGGTTATTTTTAAATTGGTTAAATAAACTTACTTGGCGGAGAGAAAGGCCTGGAGACGGCTGCAAACCACGGGAAACCTCCCGGGATCCCTGTTGCCCAATGCGGCTGGTGATGCCCGTCGTGGAATCCGAAGGGCCTATTGAGCAAAGGATTCATTGAGGCTCCATGTTCAGCCAAGGCGCTTGCGGGAACCCCGTTAACGAAACCCTTTGCGGCAGAGTCCAAGATTCCTTCAACGGAAAAACTCTTAAAGGGTCCGTGGTGACCGTGGGGTATCGGACTAGGACTGCTTGATGCTGCTTTTGGTTCCGGACTCCCGTCCATCGAGTACACCGACTCGGTGGAACTCGGTCTTTCGTCGACAACCACATCTTCTTCGACGGGTTCCGACGTTATTTTGATGTTGTTCCTATTTTTGTTGTTTGGTTTGACGTCGGCCAGTAACGAGGCCACGGAAAAGGAAAATTTTGGTGTCGTCGCCGCCACTTTAACTTGATGATGTGTCACTTTGGCCTGAAGCACCTCCGACGTCGGGGGACTTCGCGAATTCTCGGAATCGGGTCTGCTTAAACAGTTTCTCGAATTGGGAGACGGACTCCGGAATGCCGAGTTTGAACTCGTTTTTAAAGTCGTTGGCTGCATCACAAAAATAATTTTCACACTAAAAAGATTCACACTTTATAAAAACAATTAAGTCGCACTAAAATCAATCCAGATAAAGTATAAAAATGGCTTTTTAAAACAATGTTATAATATCCTCATTTTGTGTCAGTTTGCTTTAAACTATATAAAATGTTCCAGCTTTATGAGCAACGGTGAAACGTCCATGCTCCTTCTTCTTATTCTTCCCTTCTTTTTACCGACCCGTTCGTTTCTTCTCTCAGTCTGCGTTTGTTTAACCTTTTCTGAGCGGGGGGAACGAAGCTGAAGTTGCACGCGGGGACCGGAAGTGACGTATCATCGTCTTCACAAGATGGCTAATTGAGAACGAAAGCAGAGATATGAATAAGTACCTTGTAATAGCTAATAAATTTGTTATTTATAAACGAGAACGCGGCCCACGGTCGGACCCTCTCTGCGCTCTGCCATTGGATCTCGGAGTCTGGGCGGCGACGCGATCGAAAACGGACGGCCAATCGAAATTGCCGGAGGAGGGGGTTGCATCTTGGAAATGCACGTGGAGTAAAAGTTTCTCTTTTTCCTCTCTCTCTCTCTGGGTTCCTGGAGATGACGATGCGAAGGAAGATGCGAAACTTGTTTTCGTTTTTTTTGAACTTGAAATTTGCCTCTTGTAAGTCTCTCTTTTTATATTTTTAAAAGAATTCTTATCCTATAACGATAAAAAAAAATTAAAGTTATAATCTGTGCATAATATACGTTACTTTCGAAAGAAATATGGTCGGATGCAGTTTGGTATTTAGGATAAATAGATAAATTTTAAGATAATGATTAGAATAGCCTAATTAACTTAGCTAAAATAGCATCATTCTCTTTATATTCACGCCTTTGCGACGTGGTTAATGGTTATAGTTTGTGCATTTTTTCTGAAGTATAAATGAAAAAAGGACAGTGCGCAGTTAGTCGGTGGTTTAATACCTACAAATTTTTGCTACCCTTTATACCAAATGATTTTGGGGAGCCCTTCCTGGGGGAGATTTACTTTTTTGTTAGGCTTTATCCTATTTTAAAAGAAAATCCCTCGTATACAAAAGAAAATCCTTCTGAGACAAATGCAAATCTCTCGCAGACAATAATTAGAAAATCCCTCGGAGACAATTAAGAAAATCCCTCGGAGACAAATGAAAATCTCTCGGAGACAATAATTAAGAAAATCTCTCGGAGACAAAAAAATCCTTCGGAGATAATTAAGAAAATCCCTCGGAGACAATTAAGAAAATCCCTCGGAGACAAAAAAAAAATCCTTCGGAGACAAATGAAAATCTCTCGGAGACAATAATTAAGAAAATCTCTCGGAGACAATAATTTTAAAAAATCCCTCGGAGACAAAAGAAAATCCTTCGGAGATAAAAGAAAATCTCTCGGAGACAATAATTAAGAAAATCCCTCGGAGACAATTAAGAAAATCCCTCGGAGACAATTAAGAAATCCTTTGGACACAAATGAAAATCTCTCGGAGACAAAGATGAAAATTAATATCATATGAAGGTATAGGTGCCCCCAGGTATACAGCCCCCCATCTCATACACGTACTACCATTCCATTATGTTATTGCTGAATGCTGATGGACCCTCTCTCTGCATCCCTTTTTTAATCGCGTGTTTTAATCAAATTTTTATAATCAGTTCATCACTTGACATAATTAATCGTAATAATTAATCAAACTCGTAATCGGAATTTATAAATTCCGTATTTAAATTTTTAAATACCATTTATGTTTATAAACTTCAAATTTACTATATTATAAAAAATAAGTGTTCTTGATTCGCATTCGCTTCCTTAAAAATAATAATTATTATAGGCTATTAACAATCTAAATATCGAACCATACATCAGCATGTATCAGATAGAAAGTTCTATGCATTACTAAATAGCCGCATAATTAAACTAATTATACTCGTATTACAATTATTTTTTTTTATTCACGAGGGTATTATTCTTAATATGTAGGCTATTTTTTAAATATTAGGCTATAGCCTATGCATAATATGCTTAACAAAGTTCATTAAGAAAATTGTGTCTTAAGTGATTAAGAAAATGTTCGTTTGTCCGTTTAGACATAAAGATTAACCTTCCCCCACATAAAGAAAAAAAAATTATACTATATTAATATTGTAAATGAAGCTTGATACTGGAATATGTTTATATTCAGGGAAGAATTTTTAAATTCGTTATTTTTGTAAATAATGCAAATAATTTTTTAATAAAATATAATTATGAATATATTTTCAAATTATGTATTTGAAAAGCACTATTATTCCTTAATTTAAAGAAAAATTATTAATTGTTCAAAGCACAATTTAACTATTATTATTTTGAATTTTTAAACCATTAAAATATTTTTTTCATAACTAATAATATTGGTTATGAACAAAAAAAACTTCAATAGATTAATATTTTTAATGTTTTAAAAATTTATTACATTTTTCATAAGTTTGTTTATATGGTTCTTCCATGATAATATTAATCGAAGAACCAAAAAATTACGTTATTAAAAAAAAAAGGTTATGCATGCAATTATAACAAACTAACTTAAAAAAAAGACTTAATTCGAGAAGAATTAAGTCACATAACATTATTAATAACCCTACTCAATAATTTGAAATTAATTTTTCCCCAAATAAGTACATTTATTTCTATAGTTAAACTACTATAACCGTAGAATTTTTATTATTTCAGAATCTGTTTTGAGAAAATAAGTTATTCCTTCAAATGCTGAAATATAGAATTACTGCATGCTCCTGTGCCGTTTTGTACCGTATATATACTAAACTTACATGATTGTTTGTTCATTATTTTTCACAATTTCAAAATTTATTTGTAAAAATTAATTTTTTTGTAAAAATAAAATTAAGATATTAGGCCCTAAATAACTCGATCAATATTAAGTGATTGTCCAAAGTGAAATTAAACTGAATATTTTAAGTTATCTTATTCAGAAATCTATAAAATATATACGTAATCTTACTTTTCTCGTGCTCTTAATTAAATCAGTGTTTTTACGAGTAACTTATTTAAAGTTTGTACTTGTTCCTTATAATTTAATACATTGCCCAAATATGGTATGATTAAAAAAATATTTTCTTGAAATTAAATTAATTACTTTAAAAATCTTATAATATTTCAAATGGGACCATTTTGCAAGTTTTATGTACAGATGTTGTTGGAAGAAAATTCGTTCTCATTCCAAATCGTCCTCGCTCCGTTTCGACAACACGCGGTGCCGCTACTGTTGTTTAACGTGAAGCGAGTGTTGAAAACCATAAACCATTTATAAGTGATTGTGTTTGGAGAAACTGATTGCGCAGTTAATGATGTTTGTTACTGTAATCATTTACCCTCTTTATTCCCCCACGCTTGATTCTGATGTTATGTGCTCTTTTTTTCGAAATTGAATTATGAATCTCAGTTTAAATGAAATAGACACCCTTTCCAAAACATATATTACATTATTTTATAATAGCCTATTACTGTGTATATAACTCACAAGGTATACGTGCATTAAAGTTTTCAATGCTCTTACAGTGTTTGGAAATTGTTCATGCAAGCCTATATACTAATTATAATTGAAGAAAATCAAAAATGTATAGCCTAATACGAGTATAGTCATGTTATGTAGGCTATTATTATTTTCCTTAAAAATTGATACAGATTTTTTAATAATGGGGTTCAGATAATAACATTTTCTATCAATTTATATTTTTAAATTTACTATATCATTCTGTAAATGTTTAGGTGGTTTATAGGCCTTTATTTAGACTAACATGCATTCAGGCTTTAGACTTTGCCGCTTTATAGGTTTTAGGCTAACATGCATTCAGTTTCATCACTGCATGAGTGCCGAGTGGTGCAGTGGACGGTGGGAGAAACTTTAGGCTACTTTTACTCTGCTATAGACCAAATCCACGAATGTAAACA
Organism: Symphylella vulgaris; assembly: GCA_034698405.1. NCBI lineage: Eukaryota > Metazoa > Arthropoda > Symphyla > Scolopendrellidae > Symphylella > Symphylella vulgaris. The sequence goes on along the minus strand of JAQGBM010001508.1, from coordinate 984 downwards.
AAAACAATAGTTCTGCTCAGTGCGCATGCACCTGTCAGCAGATTTACTTCCGCACAATAGTGATTGCGCGCGCTTCAAACCGGAAGTATCGCTGATGCAGCAGTGAACGTGGATTTGGTCTATAAACTTTCTCTCCAAAACTATATCTAATATGCGGGTATGGGTATATAGGTAAGTGTTGTATATAGGTTAGGTTAAGGTTGGTGTTAGGCAACACAGTAAGCTACACATGTATATAGGTCTCCTGACAGAGTGAAAAGATAAAACCAGTCAGGCTAAAAATAAAAGTTAATGAATTTCAGCAGGGATCCATCATCCATCTACTGTATACCGGTATATGTAACACAATTAGTGAAGTATTTTGTCCCTGTATAAATGTCCTGTATAAAAACATGTGAAAATGGCCCCTTAAAAATTTCTCAAATGAAGACTCAGTGTCCTTCTAAATTATTATATTCACTGTTAAGTTCCCCTAAATTACTCTATATAAGGTTCAAGAGGTGAATAAGAATACCAGGTCTTCTCTATACAGCAACACAATAGTGCATGAGTCCTCCTATATTAATACTGTATATAACGATTGAAGAATTTTTCTTCGAGGGATCCAAATCTTCAATTGATCCTTCCTTATACGATTCTTAACATGTGCCTGGGCCCTGGCCCAGAAGACTGCTGAAGACAAAACTTCCATTTGGTTCATATTAAGTTTCTTTTGAAATTTAAGAAGCGGCTACACAGGCTAGATTGAGATAGTGGGGCCATGTTCAAAGAATGGAGAACGCAGATTACCGCAGCAGTTACTGAATAGTCAGTTGGAAGGAAAGAGAGGTAGAGGACGGCCCAGTATAGAATATGGGAGGACGCTGTAGGAAATGATCTATTAAATTTGGACTATCTTGGGATGAAACTAGAAAATTGGCAAGTGATAGGGGGAAATGGAGAAAGTTTGTGCGAAGCGGAGATACAGTTGAACGCTGCAAAGCA
>JAQGBM010001507.1:0-10543 GCA_034698405.1 Symphylella vulgaris | reverse complement strand
ACGGAATGAGATTTTAATTTTGCCTCAGGGACAGGATTTACAGACCTGTATGAGGGTTCTTTAATGTGCAGAGTGCACAAGACCTCGGTTTAAACTCTCATCAGAAGGAGCCTAAAATTCTTACCTGCCCCCAGCCGGGGTTTGAACCCGCGGACCTTCCGGATTCAGAGGCAAGCGCGACAGGCCTTTAGAACCTAAAATCTATGGAATTTCTTCGGTAACGTAACATTTTTTAAACCGGAAATCTCATCAGAAGGGTTTACTCTTATAATAGGGAAAAAATTTTCACAATGTTCTTGGTACTTTCATTTTTAACATGGGATTTTCCTATTCAGATTTAGGCTATGTGGGATCAACGTCCTTAATACGTTAAGTTACTCTGTTTAGTTGGTTCCAAGTCCCAGACCTCGAGAGAAATTGAACTTTTACATCAATTGGGAGAAGGCGAGTTCAAAGACCATTACAACTGACTTTTGGTGTTAATTCTCTATAAAATAAAATAAGGTATAAACCTTTATCTCTCGGATAGCCTACGTGATTTCACCAAAAAACAAAGAAATAAAAACAAAGAATTTATTGTTCAAGTTTCACTGGAAAATAACTTGGCCCAAAATTTCGACCACCAGCATTACAAAAGAATTAAATAATTGGGAAACTCCTTCCAAAAGTCCACTGCACTTTGTGATGAGTGTAGGCTAGAACAGCCTACTTTATCATTGAAATCGATGACTTCATGCATTCATATAAGTTAAACAAGATTAAGAATTAAAATAGAGCTTACCTCGCAAATCAAGACAATCGTGCTTGATGCCAAAACATCGAATTTCCTGAAAACAAAAAGAAGAAACATTGGTCTTATAAATAAAAATGGCCAAAAAACAAGAAAACATCGCAATGTTACACCAAGAAAATGTCAAATAAATCCATTTATATTATAACTATTGCGCAATGCGAAAAACTTATTGTTTTTGTTATTTTTTAAGAACTCTATTCTACACCAGTTCTTATACAATATGAAGAAGAAAGCCTCTTCAAAAATACTGAAGAGTTTATACAATATTCAAGTGTGTACAGTAAGTTTTCTACGTAAGTTATTAGAAAATTATGGAATAGTACAAGAGTACTTGCAGTTGCAGTTTAGTGCTGTATAGGGAGTCATATTTTTCATTGTAATCTTGATAATTTTAAGCTTAATTAAAATTTTATGAGAGTACAGCAATTATTAGTACATAAATGGGGGTCAATGGGTGCGAACGGAAATTTTACAGTATTTTTGTGAATTACTCTAGATTTTTCTATGTTTTTGAGGCTAAAAATTGTTCCTCATCTAGCTAATTTTATACCAATTTTTACCCAATTTTCTAAAGAATTATAAAAGTTTATGGTGTTAGGTCGAGTGACAACAAAGTTCAAACTTCAAAACCCAGCGAGGGAGTGAGATTTGAATTAAAGTGCTTCTTAAATATGATCCTAGATTCCTAGGAAGGGTTAATTAATTCGAAAATCTCGACATCACCCAGAAATTCTTAGTCCAGGAGTCAGATTTGAGAGGCAAGCACGCAACCTCAAGCCACGTACGATTGGGCAAGAGAGTGCGTCATCAAAATGGTGGCAAGTTTATCTTAGGTTTATCGTTTACGAGTATACTGGGTAAAGTCTTACTTTCATAAAAGTATTGAGGATAAGGATAACCCAATTTATCCTAACATAAACGATTTAAAAAAATACCGTACAGGTATAATAGAGAAAGTAAATACAACGGTACAGGTCGCTAAGTAAACACTGAATACCTTGTAGTATACATTTTTTATACTACCTCTTGAGTAAATAAGAAGACAGTATAAGACCCTGTAATGACGTATATGGTGATCGCACGGTACTGGTGCATGTTTGCAAACCTATAAAACAAGGTAATTCTTTTATGTTTGGCTTGCGCAGGATACGGCAACTAACCGGCAATAAATTTACAGTTTTTTATTTGATTGCAATAAAATAATACAAGGTTTTAGTTCAATCATTGCCATGATATCCCTTAATAATTAAACTGAAGAATAAAGTATACGGTTGTCAAGTTTTACGAGTTATGTAATAAATATTATGCTATTTAAGTGGCTGTTCAAATTGCGATTTAAAAAATAATTTATTTCTCCCGTCTCCGTGCCAATATTAAAAACACCAAGCCTCCTGCGAATGCAGTGAAAGCAAAATTTAAAGCATCTGTCTTCAATTTGCCCAGTGTTTACTATATTTCCGCGCAGGTTATACTTTACGTCAAGGTCTAGAGAAAACCATTAGTTAATTCGTGAATCGTGAAGCCACGAAAAGCGGTGGAAAGCTCCAGTTTTTTTTTTTTGAAAATCACAACCAAACAGGCGCCAGCAAACTAGTCCCCCAGGTCTCTACTTTCAAAGGTTACGTTGAAAAGTTATGTATTATAAATTGTGCAATAAGAACCTGTATTTTTCATGAAATAACCTAGGCTACCTATGACTGAGAATTTTGTAAACTTTAATTATTTTATAACCCCGCGTCGGTGTTGGCCCTGTTGGGGCTAGGGGAGAGTTATTCGTCATCAGAATACAGGAGTTTTCACCAGGGGCTCGTTATTGGACACCAAAAACACCGATGTTTGTAAAACCCCGAATGTCTGCAGAAGCCCAAAACATAATTTTTGCACCAAATATTTTTTTCGAGCGACAGGAGCTCAAAACAGACGTAATTTTTGTTCAAACATATTTCGTGCAAAAATTACGTTTTGGGCCTCTGCAGACATTCGGGGTTTTACAAACACACCGGTGTTTTTTGTGTCCAATAACGAGCCAGCGTCAGGACAAAGAGAACATTTTAGAGTAAGCTATTAATTTGTGAATTTTCCGACTAGGCCAAAAAATATTTTTACGGGAAATAATAATATCAAAAGGTTTAATATTTGGGTAAAAAATTCATTTTTAAAAATTTTCTAAAAAATTAAAGTGTGGCAGTGAAAATTACCGGAAAATTTTTTAAAAATTGAAATTTTTCCCGAAATTATCTTAACAGCATTTCAAAGCAAATCAGAATGAAATCGAGAATACTAACTAGCTGTTGATCGATTGTATTTTAAAGAAACATTATTTATTATAAAAAAATTCCCCGCCAAAACTGGTGTAAATCCTTTAAAAAAATCTAAATCGCCCGCTAGTGAGTTTTAAGGGGCCTCTAACCAATAATATTTTAATTAACTTATGACCCATTTTCCATAACGTGTTTTAATATTATTTTAAACACTTTCCAAAATGATTTTTTATTTAAAAAAAACAATAAATTTTATAATTGAACATTCCCAAAAACATTCCCAATTCCTTATTTTTTACTAATATAAAAAAATGATAATCAAGTGTAGAAAGTAGAAACCTTTTGTGGAATTTTTTAAAATGCAATTTGATTTTTTAAAAAAGATAATTGACAACATAATCATGTATTTATTAATAACATCTTTTATAATTTCTGTATTTTTTATTTTGACCGATTTTACTTTTTCGAATAAAATTTTATCTTTTTCATTGGCATAAAAATAAATAATTATTGTACATAATAAAATAATATGATAATCTGGATTAATTATAATTATGGAGACTTTTCTAATGTCCATTGGAAATTAATCAATCAAATATGGCAGCTAAGTTAATTAATTAAATTTATACGGATAGTAAAGTATCAAGTGTTGAAGATTATAACCCTGTATGAATACCGTAAGTAAGAATGAAACATTTTCTTTAGGGGTTTATCCATTATCTTATCCAATTACAGCCCTCCTACTCAAAGAGTGAATTACACGTGAAAAATACGTTTTGCGCATGCCCAAATTTTCGTTATGTATCAATCCGCCGACTTATCCAAGTTAATTTATTGTTTTTATTTAATATATCGGTAATTATGTAATACGGTAATAAAATGAAGTATTAAAGCTATTTTTATATATTTTAATAAATTAAATGATACTATAATTACGCAATACATGTAAATTTAATGAGGGAACTACTTTTTCAAGCGGTTGCATAATAGACTTGCGTTATCACAATGCGCAACTTCACTCGCGGATGAACCCTTCTGTACTATAGCCTAATTCATTCGGCGTTATTATGAATTCTTCATTTTGATACTTTACTGCTGTGCAGCTTAATTAATAAATTAATTGAATTTGAAAATGTAAGTAGGCCTATAATAATAACATAATTTGCGATAAATCACCGATTTTAATTACCGAATTTTAGAACTCTGATTTTCTAAAGTTCCATTAAAAAAAGCATGTTAAATCCGTAATTTTTAACAATGGATAGGGAAGTGCTCCAGTAGTAAGTTGATAAAGTAAATAAATAATCCCAATACTCTGTTAGAAAAATTAAATTGAAGATTTTGGATAGATGATTATAAAGTATAAAAGTTAATGATAAGTTAAATTTTATCCTACAGGACTTAGATATCCTTGGTGCTTCCAATAGTGTTATAGCAATATAAATTCTAAACATTCCCAAAAAATTAAGTTTGTTATTTATAGAATAATTAGATAAATCATATTTTAATAGAAAAGAAAGCATAAAATTTTAACAAATTTATTTCAAAATTATGTAACTTTTTTTTAAAGAAATTTTAACATTTACTGGAATTTGAAAACGAGAATTTTTTTGTATAAATGAACATTCCTTGATAAAGTATTAATAATTAAATATGCAAACTATCGTAATTATTAACAGATTCGACTATGTTTCTGTGTACAAAAATTTTATTGCTTGTTTTGTAGCCTAATATAGGTTTAAAAAACATTCTATATTGTAAAAAATATCAATAATTATACCTTGTGGTCTATTAATTATAATAAGTGTGAAATAGAAGGGTGATGAAAGGATTACCGTAATAATTGGCTATAATAGTAGGAGCATAATAATATTAAATTCGGGTTATTGTCAGACCTGGGTTGAATTTATAATGATTTTGTGCTATTTTAAATTATTGGTTCAGCCTCCATAATTTTGTGAAAAATAAATTGGCAGCTTTTATATTGCGTTTTAAAATTAAAATTTATTTTGAGATGTGAAAATTATTTTATTTTTAAAATTAATCATTCTAATAGGAAATTATTGATATTATTTAATTTTACATTCCGTTAGGCCTAATATTGTGAAATTTTCTCCAGAAAATTGTAAATTATTTGGAGAAAAAAAATTTCTGACAATTTTCCAAGCACATTTTTTGTCTCCCAGGCCTAAAAGTATTTTTCAGGAAAATTTTTAAAAAAATTTGTGGGAAAAATTAATTACTTGAACTATTCCAGATTCCTCTTAGGTATAAAATTAAGGGCTGTATTCATTAAATTTTATATTAAAAATTGTCCCCAAAATATTCGGGGAAATAATTATTTTCCAAGTATAATAATAATTATTTCTCCGAAACCTTTAAATATTTTTTCCAAAAAAATTAATTTTCTATTCCTCTAAATAAGGGGGAATTTATTAATTTTAATTTTAAAAAAATCCCTTAAAATTACTTCACCACAATGATAATTTCCTGACAATTTTGAAAATTTTTCTGAAAAATTACGTTCTGAAAAATTTCCTTAGAAAATAATTTTTTTAAACCCAAAAATCTGTAGAAAATTTTGAACATTTTGGCCTGGGTTAAAAATAAAAATTGCGCGCATTTCATGGTCCAATTTTAATGATCAGATCCAGCTGCAATATATCAATTCAATGTTGTACAGTATGGCGTAACGTAATGTCTGCTTCTTTTTAGAGAACATTTTTCATTCCATAATATCCTTGGGTGGTATTTACATTCCTATATAATATGCGCCAGAGTGTTCGCTGTATAAGGTATATCGAATATTCCAATTATTCGCGTTGCAATATATTACAAAAACTCGAGAGAAAAATAAATAAATATTATTTGCTCTATTTCTCCCTCCGTCCAGTAACGCCATTAAATAAAATAGCGGCACGTACAACAGTTAGTTGTTAATTGTTTTGTAAGTAATGCATATCACTGTTATCCAATCAAGCCTAAAATTATTTATATTATAATTAAGTACTCCCAGTACTCCTTAAAAATGATGAAAGGTAATTAATTGCTAGGTTATTAATAATTATGAATGTAAATAAATGAATAAAACACTTCACTTTATTTTATTATTTTGTATTCATGCAATGTTTAAATACCCTGTGCCTTTATGTTAGTGTTAAATGGAGTCCGAGAAATTTTACACCAATTTTTTTCCCGGAAAACCAAGCTATTCCTGTTTCCCAAATTTTGGAAATTTTCCCATTCTAAAGCCCACTTTGAAGCGAAATAGCAGTAATAATGTTAATATTTCTATAATGATATTCTATTCTGGCTTTTAATAACTTACGAGTTAGTATCATCTGGTATCATGCATTGCATTGCATTAGTAGGCCTAAATCATAAATCATTTAATGCGTAAAAGTGGGCCATTTTGTAAATAATTAATAATGGAAAATTTAAAGTTTTAACATTTACCGACCAACTATTTTCCATAATTTTTGGGAATTTTCTACTGTAAAGTCTGTAATATTCAAAATTTTGGGAAACCGTAACACTGTGTTAGATTTTGTAAATTGCCACTGTATTAATACCTATTTGAAAAGAAACCCTAAAGTGTTATTTAACTTAATAATAATATTCAACTTCACTATTCCATATCAGCAGAGTCCTTTTTCTGTGGTAAAATAAATTAAATAACAGGGCAAAATCTTTTAAATTTATCTGAATTAAATTTTAAAATAATTGACTTATAAACTTATTAAAGATTATACCCATATTTGGAATATTTTAATGAATTAATACAGCAGTCTATTGATAAATTATTATAAGGGTAAAAATAATCGACTAATTTTTAAAATTTTAAAGTGGTTTATTAACACATTTTAAGCCGTATTTAATTGAAAATTATATAAAAAACAGGTTCAATCATTCCATTTCTTATACTACATTTTATTGTTTATTTATTATTATTTTTTTGCTAGACTCTAATTTACGTAAAATAGAGGTGCGAAGCCACAGTGTAAATGAAGGTTTATCAAATGAATTATTGTTACTTAATTTTTTTCCTATTTTATTTTGTATTATTTTTTGTGAAAATGAATTGTTTATGCATAAATGATTTACTGTTTCGTAAATTTTGTGTGTACTCGTGTTTTTCTAAGGGATATTAAATTTGGGATGTATAGATTGCATTGTAATAGTAAGACCATTGAGTTTGACCCCTCTATTAGGGGGAAATCCAATGCCTCCTCTAAATAAGGGAAAATAAATGAGACATTAACCTAACAGAATTATAATAGGCTAGCTGAATAGGAGCCATTGAGTTTGCCCCTTAGGGGAAAATCAATGATAGGAGCATCTAGGTAGTTAGGTACGGGACTCCCTTTTATGTCTTTCAAGAATGCATAACAGGCAAAGCGAAATTTGGGTCATTTTCTTTGCGTCACCACAATTTTCACAAGCTATGCTTTAAAAAAAAAAATAAATACATTACCGTACATAAGAAAATATGAAATTTGAATAAAATCATAACTGAACTTTCCTATGGTAAATTTTCGCTGTGCCTGTTCGGCAACTAAGTTATGTAAATCATGATGTCAGAGCTAGCTTTCTTGTTATTATCAGAAGACAGAATATTATATTATCATTATTCTATCTTGGAACAGCTGTTCCAAGATTCTATGTTCACTGGAGCTATTTAAAAATCGCGGGTAATTTTTACAAAGCAGTCACGAGAAGCGAAATAACTTTCCTCCTGATTTGGAGCACTAGGTGTTTATTCTTTCTTGATATCGCCATAGCTTTCAAAATTCAAAGCACCACAAAGCTGAGAGTGGAATTTGCGAAAATGGCAGACGGAGAGGTAAAAATAAGCAAAAAGTAAGTAAAAACCATACTTATTTAATTTTCATTAATCAGTTATGATTAGTATAATGTGTAAGTAACAATATATGAAATTATGGGTATATAATTATTGTTATAAGGGTGAAAATAAACTTTATTACGTTAGGCCTACTCGCTGATGCAACGTTGTGTGTCCACATGTCACGTTTTCAGGCCATTGATAATAAATCATTAATTTCTGTATTAAAATTGGTGTTAAATTGTGGAATGTGTAGTTCCACTGAAACTGGATAAATTATGATCTTTATATAACCATCTCGGTGGTTAAAATAGACTGGGTAAACATAATTTTAAGAGAGAATGACATTTACAAAACCAACAGGAAGTCAGACTGAGCTGTCCACTACCGTCCAGCTACCGGTGTTGGTTGATTCCATGTTGAGTCCGGACGGACCTTAGTTCCATGTACACTTGGGTACAGAGTTGACAGGTTGACTTGCCATGATCGCCAAGTATTTAGGCAACCATGTCACCATATGGACTTATAGGGACCAGATCGACAAGCCAAGCTATTATAATGACAAATCCACCTCACCCAGTCTCTCAACTGCAGCTTTCCTTCGTTCTTGGCACACCATATGGTTTGCCCAAAACAAAGGTAACCCATGTCAACCCATACTCAAGAGCAAAGATTTAAATAATATTTGCTGAAGAGTACGTACATATCCTGGAACAAGCCATCAGCTATAAGACACACACACGTACTAGCCTACCCACTACCCAGCAGTCTCAGCATATAGGCCTATCCAGGGTATGATAGTACTTACTTGAGCTTCCAGCTATTCCATCATTTATCTTCGCGTGGAGAGTGCGATGGAGCAGTCCATTCTCTTTTTCGCGGGGCGCGGAGGCACATACAAGCTTTGTGTTTAGTCAGCATAGGTTTCGTTAAAATTTTGTTAAAATTAGCCTGTTTAGTCAGCCTGTTTAGTCAGCATAGGTTTCGTTAACATAGGTTAGGTTAGAAACATGCATGGCTGCGCGCAGCGCGGAGGCACATACAAGCCTTGTGTTTAGTCAGCATAGGTTTCGTTAACGTATCATGCGCGATAGGATCTACCGTCGACCCCCGCGAGCAAAAGAATGGACTGCTCCACCCGAAGAAAAATGATGTGATAGCTGAAAGCTCAACTTAAGTACTATTCTACCAGCTCGAGACATATTCCCAATTGCCTACAGAGCGCGCTTCACTAGAAAAATGTACACTGAATACACTTTCATAATAATAAATAAATAAAATTCCCTTACTCTACAGGTTGGATTTTACTATCTGTCGTAGATTTCTTCTGTCTAAGAACAAATTCATTCTTATTCGTAGTCCTCGATGCTGTAATTTGCTCTGATCGAAAAGGCTCTTTTCTCCCATGATAGTGTTCGTCAACGTCGTTATTCTTAGGATGTTGCTTTTTCTTGCCGTCTAACTGTTCCTTTTTCTTATTTCCTTTTCTTACAAAAATAAAAACATAATTATTAGGCCATCAGTCACGTAACAATTTTAAAAGAATGTAAGACGTCTACAAGACCGGAATTCAGACCCTCTCTAAAGTCAGCTGTAGAGTGTAGACTAAATAGTAAATACTATAGTCTACCACTACCGAGTAGACTAGTACAATTATATACCTATACGACATATAGGTCTACAGAGATAGGGATATACTATAGTCGTTATAGTGGTCTACAGAGATAGGGGTCTGCAGGAAGAGGGTAAACGTATATTATATATTATTTATACGTGTAGCCTACACCCTTCCTATTGCCTACAGATTTTATAGTGAAATCTGAGATAACTTATAAATGAATTCGGACATAAACATACTTTTCCCATAGAGAACATTATTCTCCTAACCAAATTAAAATAGCTTACCTTCTTTTCAATTTGGCTGGTACATGTAACATTTTGGACTGTGCAGTAGGATAACAATAGTATATTTAAAAAATCTCACAGTAGATAAATTTTACCTTTATAAAAAGGTAAAGGATAACGTAAACCGGTATAAGTTTATCAGCACGTCAATTAAGTATGATTTATCACGTAAAACTTTATTGATAAGCCCGCGAATTTCTTCCATTTTTATGCTACTGATAGTGAGTGCAGTGTATTTCTAATAAGGCGTCAGCCCTTAAAGAGTTTTCCTTATACTCTTCAAAAATATAGTAGGCTACAGAAATTTAAGAGTAATTATTTATAAGAGAACAAAATTTACCCAAAATATCTGGTGGGTACGTTGAATCTTTTGATTAATAACTTAATTTTGGTAAGAACAGCTGGTTTAATTCTGAAATCGCCATTTTTTAAATATTGCTATAGATACCATGGGTTCCGGAAAGCCATCCCGTCTGCGGATCGAGAGTCAACCTACAGAAGAGACTGATTCGGTACCGAGTAATAACGGGACAGCCTATCGAGTTAAGAAAAATAATTCAAATAATAAAGGAGGGGGGAATTTCGGAACGATGCCTCCGAAAAATGCCGTGAACACAAACAAGTAAGTTAAGTACATTCAGTGTACACTTTTCTATGATAGTGAGGCGCGCTCTGTAGGCAACTGGGAAAATGTCTCTGAGTAGGATATAACGGTAAAATCTCCATGTTTCTCTATGGATT
>JAQGBM010001506.1:0-10544 GCA_034698405.1 Symphylella vulgaris | reverse complement strand
AAGATCTTTTCGAATATGTAAAAATAATATGGTATCACTGCATTAAATTTAAAGATTTTTCAAAATTACTGAAATTTTGCATTCAATTTAAGTGTATCTCAATTAAGCTTATCTTTAAATTTAATGCAGTGACACCATATTATTTTTACATACAGTATTCGAAAAGATATTTTCAATACAAAAATTTTGGTGTATTTGGTAGTATGTCCATAATCCATATTTGTCAAGGATTAAGAACACAGAAGCAAAACCACGCACGTCGACACTATTCCCGTTTCTCTTACTCGTCGGATACATGGGACACCTGTGGGACACACTAAAGCATTGAAGTGCTGCATTCTTATTATATTATCTATTCTTGATAATACTGATATATTTGAGTATATAGTAGCTATACTTAATTTTCCTAAACAACTTTTTAATATTTCTTTATTATTTCTGGAGGAATATTAAGCAAATAAAAGCTAATTTCCGAGCCATATTTTCAAACGTGTTTATATTCTTCTTATTTTGCGACCTTCTAGTCTTTGGCCTTGTGTGCACTTTTACTCGAAAGTCATATATAGTGTAATATATTTTAGCTCTGTTTACAATCGTAATACGTCAGTGGAAGAATTTTTTTAAGCTTCAATTTTTATTATTCTTTGTTTGTTTGATGTTTTTACGTCGCATTGAGCGACAACAAAGGCCATAAACCGATGGGAAAATAGAAAAAAATAATTTAGCCTCACCGATCAATGGGGACGTAATCCCTGACTTTCAAGTTCTTGCAGATCGAAAAGCCTTTAGTTTATTTAACGTCGGCCTAATTCTGCTACAAATGTTAAACACCGACGCCAGGGGATGAGCCTTCACCACCTTCTTGGGCCAATTTTGCATCAGGAGTACTGGATTTACAGACCTGTATGAGGGTTCTTTAAACAGTGCAGAGTACAAAGGGGATCTACACGGGATCTCGGTTTAAACTCTCATCCGAAGGAGCCGCCACCCAAGAAATTTTCTAATCCTAAAATGTTTACCGACCTCGCCCGGGTTTGAACCCGCAACCTTAGGGTCTGAAGGCGTGCACGTTACCTCTAGACCAACGGCGTCGGCCATTTTAAACTCTCATTTTTAAGATCGCGCCACTCATCCATAAATTAAACCAGCCTCATGCAGCAAAAGCCAGGATTCCAATCCTTCTGACTAGTATAGGCTATAAATACGATCTAATTAAATAAAGTAAAAGACCACGCCGACACAGAATCAATTAAGATAGCGAATTTGAAAAGTTCTCTAACGTCATTATTATTCGGAAATCGACTGAAATGTTCATTCATCAGCATTCACAGCTATTATGAATGCTTTAGTGCATTAACCGATAAGCGCCAATTCATACGACCTTGTGTTTGCTGGCCTTTATAATAATAAAGTCCCTCCTCTATGCCAAATCGGAACAGAAAAAATAGCATTGACGGAAGTGACTGTCTCTCTATCCGTATTGACATTTTGCTGGTACTGCTTGTGCTTTCGAACAAAAAGCGAGGACTCTCGGTCGGGTCGGTCAATAAACTGGTGCTGCTGCAGCGCACAACTGCAATTTGATCAGTCATCTAACACGGAGTAGATCAGTCTCACGCGCCTCTGCATGCTGTTACTATGGCTCGCTTGCGAAATATATTTTAATTTACGAACCTCTCTCTTTTCCTTCCTTTTGGTAAAACCGGCACGGATTTATTTCTTATTTAGTTTACCACGTACAGTACTTCGATTTTTATGCAGGTGGTTTGCCTTTAATTTGATTTATAAGTAATAGAGCTACACGTCGTACTCTGTTCCTGTGATTGTGCGGGTATACGTACTCTTATACATCCCTAGCCTACGTTATGCAAGTATTTATAGGTTCACTACAAAGTATCACCTTGTTTTCTGTACCTTTAAGACACATAATTAACTTAGTTCTAAGGAGAATTTAGAATGGTATTCTTGAGCCATCCGCAATATCAAATGCGCCAGCCATCTGCAACTGCAATATCAAATGAAAGTTTGTTGGTTTGAATATGAGACTTGTATTATTTGGGTAAGTGATTTTAACGAAGGTACTATATGTAACCCGACGACGGAGTGAGATTTTTTGTTATCTAATTACAACAGGGCAAGGTGATGTCAACCCTAGCTGACATAAAGCAGGCTCGGTTTAAAGATCACTAGGAGGGGGGTTGCGATTTTTCCAAAATATTAGAAGGAGCGAAGGGGATCTGACCCCTATGTAGGCCTATATATAGGTTTAAAATTTATTTTTAAATTCTTTACGGATGGTGAAATTCAGAATTTTTTTTCAAAAATTTGAGTAAATTTGGTTAATTTTAGACATTTCTGTACCTTCCAAATTTACTCACCCATATAATTTTTACCAGCCTGATCGGACCTGAGGCTATGTTTGAAACTCATGGAATTATAGCATTACGATATGAACCTATATAAAATTATAATATACGATATACTAACGTAGTATAGACAGGCCGTACCCGTACGTCCTTGCTAAATTTACTACAGTATACAGTAATTATTTTAAAGCGTGTATTGCCCTTTGCTTAAAGAATTTCCTTGTAGCCGCTGTTTTAGAGCAATTTATCGTAATTTCGTGAAAAATTAAAATAAATTAAAGCATATAAAATACGGGGTTTTCTAAGATGAGCTAAAATATAATTAATTCACCATTCATCTTGATAAATTATCTGCATTAGACAGGCTGCTTGGGGTATTATTATTGCATTCTATTCCAATTAATGAGTAATGACACATTATTTGGTCCTTTTTTGCCTAAGGCAAGTCTTATTGTAGCATATTTGCTAACGAAGTTATATCCACTGGAGACGTGACATGTAAATGTGTGCTTAGTTCTTCTCTTTAAAACTTTTAAATATTAAGACGTTCTGTTTCTGTAGAAGAACTTTAAATGTAGGGTATAATATTGGGGTATAACTTAAACTTGAAGGAGAGCTGAGCCTATCGCTCCAATGGGAATAAATTTCGTTTGCGTAAAAAATGTAGAACTAGTACAATCGATCCCTTCGGGCTCTTCATGGTATGGGTGGAAATATAGACGAAAAATATAAGTACGAACTTAATAAATTTGTACTAACTACTACAGCTGAGTGCTAACGACAAGCCTAACGTATACTATACAGTATCCACTTTTCATAACTGCTAACTGAGTACATTCTGCACATTAGCCTAACCCTCCGCGCTCATACGGTACATGTAATTTGTAAATCCTGCCCTCTTGAGGTAAAATTCGAATCTCGATCAACCCGTCGTCGGGTTAATCGACCTTTGTTCGCTTATCGCGACGTTAATTTTATGTAAAATTCTTTTTCTTTTTCGGGCCAAATACTATATTTAAGTTTAATTGGTCCGCCTGATGCCCACTTTTGGTCTAGATACTTTACCCTATATACTAACTAATTACTAACTAGCTATAATACAGCTATGATGAATCAATGAACTACTGCGATTTCCGGTATTTAAGAGAAAAGGGGCAATTAACCATTCCCTTTAATGATAAAATAATAATATAAACCCTTTCCTTTCATCTTGTAGACTATTTATTTCACAAATTGGCGTTACGTAAAATATTTATTTTGGTTGATGATTGATTGTGTTGACGGGGGAACTCGCGAAGCCTTTAATTTTATACAGCCGCCCCGCCATTTTGCGCAGCTCAGCACCGAAGGCGAAAATAATAAAGGAAGTCACTTGATTTGCACCGTCTCTCAACCAAAATAAAAACTCGCGATAAGGAGCGAGTAAAAAATTGTAAGATTGCACCCTCTTGTATCTCCATCTAGTGTTTTATCATTTTCTTGTTGAGAGAAATCTTTAATTTAGATTTGATATAGCGAAGAAAAATGCGAGGCGGTAATTTGTAATTTGGAATATAAGAGGAACGAATGGTATTTTTATTAGTGTTTGAAGTGAATTAATTTTAATATTGATCATAGAGTGTAATAAGGAATAAATTAGAAATTTGTTTTACATTAACTTTTATTAAGGTTATGTAGTAGGCGTAGGCAGGAATTTTTGCTTAGGGGAATAAAAATTGAAGTATGCCTAGGCTATAATGGCTATTATTTTCCATTTATGTATAGGCTATCCAATTTGATAATTTTTTTTAGCCACTAGTGGTTGCACACATGCCTCTGAACCCAACACTTGCAGTTCGAATACCGGTTGATCGAGGCTCATTAAGAATTATAATTTTGGATGAGAGAAATTATTCTTTCAAGTTGGTGCCTCTTGCTGATGAGAGTTTAAATCGAGGTCCCCCCTGGCTGCGAAGATCCCCTATTCCCCTTGCTCTCTGCACATTAGATGATACGCCTTATGTCGGGGGTGAATGTCCCCGTGCATGGTCAATGGTCATCACTCATACAAGCAGTTCAAATATGAATTACTGTAGATTATGGGGTTATGACCTTCGTCGTCGCTCACATCATGCAGCGACGTTAAAAATTGGTAGCCTATAAAGATCCGGTCCTCTCATCTCTTTACTCAAATGACCTCCCTCAAATATTGTACCCTTGGATTCCAAATTGGTCCAAGAAGATGGTGAAGGCTCAGTACCTAGAATCGGTGTTTAATTAAGCTTAGTACCATTAGCTTCGTAGCGTAGACTTTAGAAGTTAAAACAAATAATTACAAAACCTTATTGTTTTGCATGATAACTTACTCATCTATTCAAGAGACTATTCTTTAATAATTAAGATATGGTAATATAGGGTCTATTTGATGAAGTCATGTTATAACTTTGTTTTGACGCGTTTATTCTCTCAAGTGCTATCAAAATGTTAAGCTTGATAACTTTAAATGGTTGCTATGAGATGCCGTAGCATATTATAAAATTTATATAAGTTAGAGACTATTATATACGTTGGAGAAATACATAACAAGTTTACGTTACATAAGTGGTTTATTAGTTGGAGCACAGTGATGTCTGGAGTTCCCGCAGCATGTCGCTTAAAAGCCGTGACTGATGGTTAATTTAGACGTGGATACAGAATTTATAAACAGTTTAATACCAGACTATAAGCTGTGGTGTAGGCTATATAAGTATATACATAATGGCTTTTGTGGGCTAGCTGTGTTGGTAATTTTTGATACACATTATGTCACAGTTTTGAAAAGGTCCATTCCCTTAACCATCGGACTAACATTTCCATGATATTTATATCCATGCAAAGGGTTGATATCAGTCGTAAAAATAATGAGGGCGGAGATATCCTAAACATTTATTTTGCATTCATTTGATATTTTATGGCCTGTTTATGTAGAAGTCTGTTTGGAAACGATATTTTATGCTTGTAATGCTAAATTTATTTACCCTAATCCATCGATTTTCTTATCATTCCCCGGTTACATAAAATGCATGTTTCATGATATTAATGCACATTCCTATTGTACCGCGTATAGAAGGGGGGAAGAGATTAGGTAATTTTGAATCCAAATGGGAAACAAAATAATTGATCATCGATTGTGAAAAAGCAGCAATTAAAATAATAAATAACATTTATTTTATCGACCGTATAAAACACTTGTTTTTATGTTAGTGAATCTAGTATTTCACAATATTTTTCTGCATTTTAACGGTTTAAATGCATTGTTTAATGTTTATACTCAAATGGAACATTTTTATTTCTCAGCTGTGCTGTGTATGTATTTGTAGGTATTGGAAAGTTTATTTGAATTTGTTATATAAAAAAAGCTAACAAACAAACAAGGTGTACACTCGAGGAAAAGCTTATTTTGAAGCTTTTTTTCCAATTTCAAAGAAACAACGTGCATTGTTGATGCTGATAAGAAAAGAGCAAGAAAATAAACAAAATTGAGAGTAAGTTGAAAATTAATTTTCTTACATTTGACTTCAATGTTTGTACATTTAGGCTACAATAAAGCCTTTTGTTGCATTAAAATAAGGTTTTACACAAGTTAATTTAAAAGAAGTTGGCATCTTGCTCTATACACTGTGTACGGTGTGCCGAATTAAATTAAACATAGTAGGCCTATAGGATATGATTTAAAAACCGCCATCTCAGGTCCTTTTTTGTCCAAATCTTGGCTGATCGAGGCTGGTAATAATTTCTAACTGAGTGAAATTCTTAAGTGGCAGCTGTTACGGATGAGAGTTTAGTAAGCCTATATCATATCAGGTACCTCTGACTCTTCAGTATACTGTATTATAATTATATCCCCTTGCTCTAGGAAAATTAAAGAATCCTATAGGCAGGGGTCCGCAACTATATTTCGGAGCGGGCCATATTTGGCTTTTTTTTTCTTCTGGATACTTTCGCGGGCCATGATATGAAAAAAAAAAGATATGAAAAGAGAGAAAATGGCTTAAAAATAGTAAATTGTGATTTTTTTTTTTGCTACGGCGGGCCAATAATTTTGAGGCTTCGCGGGCCGGACCTGGCCCGCTGGCCGCCAGTTGCGGACCCGTGCTATGGGCTAAATTCCAATATTATTATCACTCCGTCTTAGGTTTATAACCTGCTAAGATGTCGCTCACTTTGACTTAATTAAAAAGGCTAGGTTAAAAATTAAAATCACTTCCTCGTCAGGTTATGACCTTTGTTGTCGCTTCCTAGCTGCAACGTCCGGAAATGACAAAAATAAACAATTGGGGCCTACTTTTGCTGACAAGAACATAATTTAAATACATTTAAGTACCGTATTTAAATTATGCTTATTATTAAATTCCAATGTTATAAAGTGGGTGCATAGGGTTCAATCTTTATTATTATACAAACCGTGCACTGCGTGATTACGTATTATTATTTATTTGTCACTCACAATCCTGAGTCATGCTACGTGCAGTCGAGTGTTTAACCTTATTATTACAGATACAACCTAAACATATCAATATTCCAAATCATTCGACACAATCCAGACACACACGTTGATACTGGAGCAAAAGAGAAAAAAAATCCTATAGCATAACATAGTATTAAAAATATAAAAAAAAAACATTACAACACGTACTCTGATCGTATTATAAAAACAGCTGTCCCGATATGAAGCCTTTTAAAATCTACCGACGCAGATGCGAGTCTGAGAAAGCCGAAATTAAAAGTGGCAGAGAAAGAAAATCCCAAGGAGGTCTGAAATCAATATAAAAATAGCTAAATCCTAACACGTTCTGAAATAACTGTTGTATGTGTATAACCCGTTTCTGCTCTGAGATGTTATTTTTTTTTTATAAAAACAATCGTAAAATTAAATAGAGGAAGAAGAAGTGTCACATCCATCATGTAACGCACCGTGGTGACGTGGGTTCAAGTCCCAAATTCGAGTTTAAAGGACCTCCCCAGACAATTTTAATAGCATACTAAAAAACTTATAGCCTACTTATCATGCAAGAAAATTAGTTTTTAGCTTTTTGCAATATAGTAAGATAAGAAGAAAAGTCTGAGAATTGGTGTGGAAAATTCTGTGATAGGAAATTCCATGTTAAAAATGAGAGTATCAAGAAAGTTGTATTTTTTTTTCTGTGATAGAGGGTGGAACCCAGAAACATAAAAGAGAAAAAGAAGAGGAACACATTGACGTAACTGAGAATGAATAAGCCAATAGTGGACGTGAAAATCCTTACTCATTCTCAAAAATAAACCCTTTTGGTGAGAATTTCAGGTCACACCGAAGAAATTCGGGAGAGAAGGAATCTGGGGGGGGGGGTTAAGTTTGTATAGGACTATAGGTTTCTATGGAAGCACCAATATTTTATGACAACTTTAGAACCCAAAATCTCTTAAATTTCTTCGGTGACGTAACATTTTTAAAAGGGAAATCGCAGCAGAATAGGGTTTACTCTAATCATGGAAAAAATTTCACAATTTTCTTGATATCTTTCGATTCCTGATCCAACGTCCTTATTCCTTAAAGACGGATATTTATGATGATTCTTATATATAGTCGGAGGTAAATGGGGACTGCTTGGGGGTGTTGGAAATCCTCGTAATTTTATCCAAAGGCCGGGTACTGTACGACAGTACGATAAATTGCATGACATCTCAAGAATAATTTACTCTGCCCTCTCGTTTAACTCTAAAATCTAATCCGAAAGTGGATGCTACGGTCTTTTAAATGCTTGCAAGAGATATAACAAATTAGCATGTTATTTAATTTAGCCTAGCTTGTTTTCATACCATTACTTACTTTTTACTTACTTACTTTTACTCTTTTACTTACGTTGTTACATAGATATAGCGTTATGTCAGATCTAGTCAGAGGTCGACAGGTTATAATGTTCCCTTATATGTTCTTTGGTAGGTATAGGCTATAACCTTAACTAGACTGAGTTTAATGTGAGAAAGTCTTCACATCTACAGAACTGTTTAAATGCTAATGTTATCGCTATATGCGCCATTACATAAAAACAAAGCAAAAAGGTTGTTTCTATATACCATTGAAAAAAGCAGACTTAATAAGATTAGATCTTTACAGTTGAACAGCAATCCGTGAATATCTTTATAGAAAACTTACGTTAGTTATAAAACGTATGTTTCCGCGTTCAGTGATTTACCCATTCATTTCTTTGCAATAGGATTTGCAAGCTTTCAGTCATTTTTTATAGTGTATCTTCTGTGATTCTGTGAGAGGCGCAGACACTCTAAAGATTAGGATGAATTGAATAGGATGTCATATGATGAAAAACGATTCAAAAATCTTCAAATTTTTGGTGATAAGTTATATCATGAAGGATATATAGGCTTTTGACGCTTGGAGCTATAACATTATATCAATATTTTATATCTATTTTTGATGATTATACCCGTTGTGGTATTGTTTATGATGCGATTACTCTATCTCCCACCCTCGGATAATTCAGAATCGCCTCTCAGACAGGCTCGAATACGCCGCAAGGAATCGTATAATGTTTGCAGATCGAGTGAGGAACATTCATTACATCATTCTAACGGAACTTATAATTGCCCCAGATCCCTTACCTCCTCTAACAGCCGATGTAATGGTAAGTAAATATTATTTCTGCATATACCCCCAGCCATAGCTATTATTAGATTAGATTGTATAATATTGGGTCTTTATTGCCGAATATGAGGAGTGTAGGAATTGCTATAAATGGAGCTAGCTGGAGCACCCATAATATCATTCTTCGTTCGAAGTTATATTTCGTATGATGATCGCATGATAATGTAATAAATGCATTGATTTGGTATGGCAAGTGGCAACTGTGTGTTATGAACGTTTTTTATGACGAACTTATATATATTTCTTATCTCATGCATGGCAGTTTTAGGGGAGAAATTATTATCAAGTAATATTCGTAATAAATTTGGGTGTGATGAACCAGAAGTGTATTGGGGATTTTTGGGAAGATAAGTTCAGCCGGTCCCGATGCTGGTATAGGCTACGATCGTATATACCCACTTCATGTAGCTGAGATGAGAATGTCGAGGTTTATGTGTGGGGTAACGAGGAAGGATATAGGATAAGAAATGTGTATATTAGGGATATAGTGTAGGAGTAGCTATAATGTTAAAGACAAAATGAGGGCATGTGGTTAGGAGGAAAGAGGATGAGATTGTTAGAAAAATTATGAGTTTAGATTTGGGTATAACTAGGGGAAGGGGTGGGGGAAACAGTGTGGGGATTTGGTAATTACGGAGTAGAAAAGATATGAGGAATTCTGGGGTGGATCAGGATATGGCTAAGGATAGCAAGACGTGGAGGGATATAGAACTCGCACGGCCGACCCCATTAAGGGATAAGGTCTTGATGGTGATGATGATGATGATCTATAGACTATTTTGCCGGGGTTTATAGTTACCTATAACTGCATACATCGTACAAAATACACTTCCGGTCATAGCGTAAACCGCCACAACCGGAAACGATTTTGCTCATGTGCAGATATAGATGCGCAATTCCATGCTAAATTTTTATTAAAAAAAAAAAGTCGAAATTCAGGAATAGGAAGCAAATACATATGCATTGGGTTTCACGTGTAATAGTCACGCGCTTTTTTTTTTTCCATTATACCATGCTGATAACCATAGATTGTGGGCTTGTGGCATTTTTATCCCATGAATGAATTTGCTCCCTACTGAATTTCTACTTTTTTTTTTTTAATAAAAATTAAACCGTTATCGACCGAGATTTGTAATGTAAGTAAATATGAATAATTCAATGGTATTCTAAGGCTAAGACAATGAAACCAAACTGGACTAGTAATAAAAATGAAAAGCTGATGACAGTGCGGGCTCAACTCCGCGGTAGGCGGCCATATTTGTTTATCGGTAGTAGGCCTAAACCATGCACGGAGGAATGCAGAAAACTGAGTTTAAAGTAAATAAACCTTATAACAATATAAATAAATATAAATATAACAACAGCACTGTAATTCGCAATCTCCGTTTCCACCCAGTCCACTTCAATAAACAAATATGGCTGCCAGCGTATCAATTTTCTCATCATCTGTGCTAAAAAGCGCACGGATGAAATGATGAGCCCGAGCATCAAGTGAATGAATGGAAGCCATAGGAAAT
>JAQGBM010001505.1:0-10544 GCA_034698405.1 Symphylella vulgaris | reverse complement strand
CGAAAGAAAGTTATATTTTTAGTATCTCGAGTCGAGTCGAGTCTTCGAGTCGATTCGAGTACTCGCAGACCACTACTATTTGGGCAGCCATCTGGGGTTTTATCTCCCGAATTTCGGCCGGGAATGAAGAATGATATCATTTTAAAACGGAAATCTCATCCAGAAGTGTTTACTAGCTGTCATATTCATATATAGGAAAGGAATTTACAACTTTCTTCATTTTTAACATGGATTTTCCTATACCAGCCGTGGTAATCCATAATTCAACGTCCTTAAATATTATTTGCGGTGACTCTTATACAATATTTATTTATTTATTTTTCTAATATATTATAGGTTTCCTTCTGAGTAGAGACAAATCGGAAGTAATGAATTCAATGATTCATTTCATGGAAGTCCTTGGTAAAAAAATGATCGAAAAATCCGTAAAGGTGTGTATATCAGTTTGATTGAAAATAGGGTATTGCGCCGCTTGCGCGGGCTCGAACCCCGGCAAAATTGTAGAAATTTTAGGATGAGAAAAATTTCTTGAACGGCGGCTCCTTCGGATGAGAGTTTAAAACCGCTGGGCTAATAATACTGTGTAACATAAAGAAGAAATTTTGTGAAAAAATGAGTATTAAGTTCATGCGGAATACCCACAACGAAATTTGGGCCATTTTCTGTGCATGACCACACTTTTTACAAGTTATGGAATTTAATAACAAATATATTGTAGGAAAGTTTGGCTATTTTTGTAGGGATCGGTATATTTTCAAATTTTCTTAAAATGTATTTTATTATATTTTTAAATAGGCCTATAAATTAAAAAAAAGACCATGCTACAGCTGTTTTTTTCTCAATAAAAGTAAAAAAATAAAAGCGCGTGCATTCAATTTTTTTTTCTTTTTTACTTTATTATTACATTTTAAGAAAATATGACATTTACCGATCCCTACAAGAATAACTGAGCTTTCCTACGGTATATTTTTTATTAAATTCCACAGGTTTTAAAAAATGTGGTCACGTACAAAAAATGACCCAAATTTCGTTGTGTGTATTCCGCAATCCGCATGGACTTAAAGGGAAAAAAACTAATACTTACGGATTTATGGTTCGTAATTTTTGGCCCATTGCGATGTGTTTGGTATTAATCTTTTGATCATTGTATGAGTCCTTATTATTTGGTCTCAGGATCCTTTTAGGTCCGATTTTTTCAGCTTCTATTAAAAAAATACACAACAAAAATTATTAGTATTTTGATTATTATCCAAATAAATAAATTCCAAGATATAACCTGATAAAAAAGTTAATTTTACCTGGTTTTTCCTTGTTCATGAAGTTTACGTTAACATTCTTAGCAGTGAAAATGCTTGGTCTGTATGGTTCCTTAGGCTGCAAACCTTTTGGGAGCTATAAAATTAATTTTAAAATTTATTATAGTAATCCAAATCCAATAATAATCATTACTAATCATCATCACCATTAGCCTTTTCCCGGTGAGGTGTCGGCATTTTAAAGTAGTTAGCATTTAAACAGGACCGGCTTGCAAGGCCTGACGTCCGGAGAGGAACAATTTTGTCAGGTCAAGGCTGGGGTCTTTAACGTGCAAACAAATTCACACGAGTGCGGATATGACGAGAGCCCTTCTCTTTCCGTTGTACATACCAGGGGCAATGCCATAGGACTAAGAAAAATTTCTCAACCCAGCCGGGGCTCGAACCCGGTTCCTTGGCATCCGAAGGGGGCGCACTAACCACTTCGCCACTCGGTATTAATTACTGTATTGCTAAATATTAAATAGCTACCTTTGCGTGTTGTCCATACTTTGTTTTCGTGAGATACCGTTTACTGCTTTCCACAGCCTTTACTCTTTCTTTAGGACCACCGTTTTCTGAAATAACATACGTTACATTAAAAATACCGTAAAGTGTAGAGCTCGGGTTAAGGACAAGATTTATTCTCGATCAATTACCTTTACTGACTAGAACCCTCTTAGCTTCAAACACGAATCCAGACTTGCTGTCTAATGGTGCAAAGTTAAAATTGGCACTCTTAACATCAAATACGCTTGGTTTAAACTGTGCAGGCGTAATCTGAAATTAAATTAGAGTTGAATTTGTATCCTAGCTCTGTGGTTTAGTTTGGAGTCTACTCAGCTAAGTCTTAGCTGGAAAATGGTTCAAACTTTTTGTTTATTTAACGTCGGCCTAATTTTACTATTAAGGCTAAACACTGACGCCTTCACCACCTTCCTGTGCCAATTTTGCCTCAGCGACAGGATTTACAGATCTGTATGAGGGTTCTTTAAACAGTGCAGAGTGGAAAGGGGATCTACACGGGACCTCGGTTTAAACTCTCACCCGAAGGAGCCGCTACCCAAGAAATTTTCTCATCCTAAAATTTCTACCGACCTCGCCCGGGTTTGAACCCGCAACATTAGGGCCTGAAGGCGGGCACGTTACCTCTAGACCAACGGCGCCGGCTTTGTTCAAACTTAAAAATGACCCCATACAAAAATTTTAGTTTACCTTCTTAAACTTTTCGCCCAGGCTGACTGCAGCAGGAATCTTTTGGCGTAGTTCTGGTTTCTGTGGCCTAGGGGCACTCAGTTCTTCTGCACGCTTCTTTTTCTTAGCAGCATAGACATCGAGGGAATCCATCTTGCTAAACACCTTTTGGTGTATTTTTTTGAAGTCTGAAAAACCCACAATTTTACAATTTTTAGTTGCAAGTTGTGTAGTCTACATTATTTTTCTATGTTAATGGGGTGTGTTAAATGATGGTAATTAATGTGTAAAATGGTAACCTGGGGTTGTTCCGGGATGTCGTGTGGGGCGAGGAATGCCTGAAGTTTTGAGTACAGGAGCAGCTGTAAGAACAAGTATTTCTGTAGGTGTGAAGGATAAAAACATAAAGGGATTTGAATCTCTAAAAATAGTTTAATTTTAACTTTATATTTTAACTTATACTGTAATTTATAAGTAATTTCCACTTTTTATTTTTTTGAAACATTTATTTTAATCTAGGCCTAATTATTTAAAAAAAAAATCATGCTACACTTTTGGCACCCCTAAACTCCGCATACTACTGCCTCAGTCAGGACTGCTTTTTTTGCAAAATTGTAAAATAAGCTTATTTAAAAAATGAATAACTGGTTAAAAATAAATGTTTGGAAGAAAATAGTAAGTGCAAATGTCTAAACTTTTTTTTAAAGATTCCATCACTTTAAATAAGATTTTAATTGTGTAAAATTTGTGATAAAAATGTAAGATTTTTAAAGTGAAATTTTGATTTTAAAATCGTTTCATTATTTTGAATTTAAAAGTACGGTAACTTAATAAAAAATTCTTGTTTACCTGCAGCAGTACTCGGTACAGGTACTGTTAACTTGACTGCCGAAGAAGTTTTAGTCAGTGACTGTTGTCTCGTTGATTTAATTGAAGGTTTGACTACCAGTGTTGGGCGAGGTGTCGGGGTTTTACTTTTGGAAGATCTGAGTACAGGTGACTGGATAAATGTTGGGCTTGCTAGAAATTTAAAAAAATTCATGTAGAAATAAACCTAATATTTTTTTTACAAATTTTAAAGTTTAAAACTAACCAAATCTCACTGATCTATTTTTTCTGCCAGTGCTTTCAAGAGTGTTTTCCTTTGTATAATTCAGTTCCTCCTCATCAGATACCACAAATGTACTATTTACGTCAGGCGATTGGGCTGACTTGGCTGAGGGGGTCTGAAAAAAATTGAACTAGTTAAATTATCTAATAATCTTAAAAAAGACTTAAAAAAGGAATACTGTACCTTGAAGCTGAAGGAAATTTCATTATCCACTTTCTGGCTTTCAACTTTGCTCACTGACTCATCCATATTGGTTCCTGTACTGGACTAAATTGATACAAAATAATTCTCAACAATGTGATCTTAATAGCCTACGAGTACCAGGTAGATTTTTATACGGAGTAAATAGTTTGGTATCTTACCCTGTTTCTCTTCCTTTTCTTTAGGATAGGTTCAAATTCGGCTGATAATCTCTGAAAAAATTTATTTTAATAAGTAATAACATTAGACAACTTCCATAAAAAAGATGTTATATGTAATTGCTTCTAAGCACGTTATGGTTAATACTTCGGTCTGTTAGGTTAGGTTCAAATTTGAGTCTGATTATAATCCTTGTACTCGATCGACCATAACCAAGCCAAGAGTGCACAGACAGAACTAAGCTATTCCACTTTATACTGCTGTGGATTTGACCAGCTAAAGTGGTACTGTAGAGTGTAGACTCAACTGTCCCTGTACCATAGCCTAGCAATAGGTAAAAGAATATGATAATTCCTCTCTATCTCTATGCAATAGGGAATAGGCTATGATCATACCTTTTGGACCTTGGTGTATGGCAGCATGGCTGTGGACTAACTTAGCCCAGGCTACACTACAGCCTATTTAATAATGCTTTGCTTTAAAAAATTAAACTATTTTGAAAGTCCTACCTTTGCTTCTTCCAATTTCACAAGACATGCTCTGTTTTTGGTCAGTCTTTGTCCACGACTACTCGATCCATCCATGATTTCTTGATCATTATTTGGAGTCGAAGATGTTTCCCATTGTGATTTTTTCGAAGGTAGGCCTAACGAGGTCTTCTCACTTTCTTTGACAATAGCACCAGATAACTCGTTAGCCTTTAATTGATAAAGAAAATAGCTTTAATAATCTTATATAATTGTAAGGAATGCTAGGCTATTTTATTTTAATTATTTTAGAAATTATAATGGGTGGAATGGAAAAAATCCATCTCACCACGAGTCCACTACTTACCTTTAAATTTCCCTTTACACCTATTTCTTTTGCTATTTTACGCAAATCCGTGTACTTAAGCTCCTTTAATTCTTCAAAAGTGTATCTTCTAGCCATTGTACAATGTGAAAATATATTAATTGTTTATGTAATAATGCAAAAATTGCTTTGAAATCTGAAATTAACGACCTCGAAATTTCTTGCGAAAATTTGAAAGATGTCAACTGAATTTTGATTGGTTGTCGAGATTAAGGGAATATGGAAAACGTGATTTTAGATTTCTGTATAAAACTGCATACAGTTAAATAATATTTCCAATTTTAATTATGTAAAAGGGATTAAATTACTTGTTTTTGAAATAATTACGACAATATAATATAAAGATACCTCAAATTTATTTTAATTTTATTTTTTAAGATATTAGGAATAATATCTCGTATCGGGTTTTCCTTTCTGATTCGACCGGCTTTGTTTACAAACTTTTGACGTAGGCTACTCAAAGTGCGAGAGAGATTTTAAACTTGGAAAAAGTTATATAAAGTTGGGAAAAGACATTCAGTGTTATTATACAGTGAATATTATAATATATTGGTTAATTTTGCACAGTTCTGGAATAATGTGGGACGCCAGAGTGAAAAACAGAGAGGTAAGGTGATGGAAAAATCTTGATCTCTCTAATGATCTGTGCTCTCTTTTTCATTTATGCTGCTGCCTGTTCGATATTCGCCATTTAATCAATAAAATTACATATTTATACTGGTTATTCGATAACGTATGTCATGCTATAAAAATGTAAAGAAAGGTTTTGTGTTGTAATATAGGTAATACAATAAGAAATAGGGGTATGGACTTCGCTATTGTCTGCTATCGTAGTCATGGTAACGAATGAACGCCATCTGATCGATCACTGATTTAATTAACAATCGATAATCTATTGAAATAATTAAATTAATAAGCCCATTTATTATAGGCCTAGTGGGCCTACTACATAATAATTAGTAGAGCTATGTAAAATATTGGTAAAAGTGCGCCTGTAAATATTTGGGGAATAGTTTGAGAGGTAAGATCGAGAGCACACGTACACAAGTGAAAGCTCTAATCTGTGAGTGAAAGGGCCTGAGTGGGGGAGTTGCGATGGCCGATGACGTAATAAAACAAATTGAGCACAAAGATTCCCGTTGAAAGGGATTGAAACGTATGGCGAAGAGCGTTTACACTGCGGTACGCCTATTTAAATATCTCTGAAAGTGTAGACTTATCTATAGGCTACTGATTAGTGTTTACCAGGCAATTATTTAGCTATCATAGTAGTAAAAAATTATTATAGCCTAGATATGACAGGCTATGAGCTAGAATTTTGGATGAAATCCAGAATCAACAAAACAGAGAAAGAAGGGGCCACTCATATTGACGTAATCGAGAATATCAAAATATTATTATTACCGGTATGATTTATAATAATTAAGATGGCCGAATAGCCTAGATGTTCTGTGATTCTGGATCCCACCCTAAAAGAATATGAAAATAATAATCCATGTGAAGATACGATACAGTAGGCAGAGTGGCACAGAAAAAAAGTATCCACAGAAAATTTTCCAAGTCCGTTCATCTATAAAAATTTCAAGAGTCCTTTCATCTATAAAATTTTCAGAGTCCGTTCATCTCATTCTTCTAGATGAACGGACTCTGAAAATTTTATAGATGAAAGGACTCTGAAATTTTTATAGAAGAACGGACTTAGAAAATTTTCCGTGGTTACTTTTTTTCTGGGCCACTCTGTATAATAGGATAACTAACTGTCATGGCGTTAATAATCATCACATAGGCTAGCAGGTATAGCGAGTGTAAAAATTGCGATTGGTCACCAGCGATTGGTGACCATCCATTCACGTTAATTAATTTTTACTAATCCAAAGGCTCTACGTAACACTCCAGCTGTTTAGTAGAAACCATGGAAATGGAACCCAGAAACAGAAAACAGAGCAAGAAGAGGATCTCATTTACGTCATTTTTGAGAATGAGGAAGGATTTCCACGTAGACCTACACAACTATATTAACTTAGTAGCTAATATAGAATAGCATATTCATTCTCAATTACGTCAGTGAGTTAATTTTCTCTTCTTTCTCTGTTTTATGTTTCTGGGTTCCACCCCTGTACTTACTGTAGGCTATAATATACCGGAACTCGACTAGATGGACCTCTGCGGAACTATTATGCTCCGTTACTTTATTCATAAAACTTACGTACCAGTAATTACCATGCTTATTTCTTATACACCCTTTTTTAAATAAAAACAATGCGACCTTGATCTATGCGTAAATGCTACATTTTATTCATTCTTTACGACTCGTTTCATCTACCTATACTAAATAATAGGATAAACCTATTAATTAGTGACCATTGATATAATAAATCTACACAGTAGGGTATATATCTAGCACACCTCAGGTGAATTTGACAGTTACCAACATACATGCTGATATACACCTAAATTACGGACTTAATATGTATCCATAGGCATAACTTGGTCTATGACCGTGTGTAAAGTAATATTCTCGTGCAGTTATAGGCTTGCTGCTATACAAAATTAGTTTCAGCTGGTATTTTGGCGAAAGCCGCGAAAAACAGACCCCTCATGGACACAATGTACCGCATATACCTCGTATACAGTGTATAATGTATATCTATAGGCTAAAAGCGTACCGTATACGATTTGATCGATATGGTCTTTCATTATTTTGCTTGAACATATTAAACTAGCCTGCGGTGTAAGCTGTATAAGCTATGCACGGGACTTTTGATATCTGAAGTCTGAACTTCAGACTTCATATATCATCTGAACTAAACGCAAGTTACTGAATACTGATGCACATTGCACACCCGTATTTATTTTCAGTATTATATTAGCCTGCAAAGTAAAAATAAAAATTCTTTATAACTGGTCGGATAGCCTAAATAGCTGACTGGCACCGCCGATGGTCTTGAGGTAAATTGACAGCAAGGATTTACTGTTATCATTTTATTCATTTACAATTTTACACCACCCAGATCGACCCCCAAGTTGCGAGTTCGAACTTGGTCGAGATCGGTAGGAATTTTAGAACGAGAAAATTCTTGTAATTAGTTAGCTTTTTCGAATGGGAGCTGTCTGGCAGGCTGAAGTAAAGAAGGGAAATAAGAAACACGCCGCGTTGAAAGCAAAGGATGAAAAATTGGCCCAGAAAGATGGTGTAAATTAAGATTTAAAATATCGGTTCACCGGGCAGAAATAAAATAATTTGCGGACAACTTCGTCTAGGCTATACAGCAACTCATTCCCAAAAATTCGTACATCCGAACAATTCGTATGTACCCGAACAATATTGCGGTCCCTCGAGCAATATACGATAATACGACACGTCCCCAAAATTTCGTACCCCAGAAACTCGCCCGCAAGTCCAACAACTTGTACCCAAACAACTCGTACGAAATGTTGGGAACGGATTGTTCAGGGGACCAATTGACCGGGAATGAATTGGGGACGAATTGCCTGCAAATCAATATACCGTAATAACCATATACCCTAGAAAAACCTTTCTTCTGACATTGGGCCCGATTCAGAAACGCGCTTAGCAAAAAATGAGAAAAAATACGACACTAATGCTAGTTTCATTTTCATACACACACAGGCAAGGAATGAGCATTACTATTGCTTTTTCTCTATTTTCGCTTAGGCTAGCGCGTTTGTGAATCTCCCCCAATGTCTTTTGGAATATAGGCTAGGTTATATGCACACACGACGTGTACAAGGGTATAACTTTAGAAAATTTGAAAATTTCCATACTGCATGGAATCCATGGATTGTGTACGAGTATAAGCTAAAAAGCCTGTACAAGAGGATTCCCGGGAAATAGGCTAGCTATAAGTAAGCTAACATTCAAATTAAATTCAGTCACGACTCTGCTGGCCGGACGCATCAGGGAGATAGGAAAAAGGGATCATTTTTCTCTTCAAATCTCAGATTCTCAGCTCACTTATCTCTCTCCGACAAAATCCATTCTTTTTTGAATCACGAAAACGCATATTTTTTACGATATCATGTTCGCTTGGAAGTGAACATATAATTTGTGTTCAAATGGCTTTTAAAAGGGAAATACATATAGATTATTCCAGACGATAGTAGGTATAAACTTGATTCGCTTGCTCTTTCTGCTCTGGAGCAGGGTTATCTGTAAAATTACGATTAGGATTAACTCGAATTCGAACAGGGAAGCAGGAACTATACCTTAAATAATTTTACTATCTTCAGAGCAAAAAGAGCAAGCGAAGCGAGTTTAACTACCCTAAAACCTCGACTAGAGTCCGCCCTCGTGTATAGTCCGCACTCTTAGTATAGTCCGCACTTTTAGTATAGACCGCGGTTTTAGCTAGATCGAAAGAAGCTTGTATAGTCCGCGGACTATAGTCGAGGTTTTAAGGTACTTAGCTGTCCAGTGTCCCCGTATAGTGTGTATACTCCTGTTTTTTATTTTATTTTATTTTTTTAAATTAAAATTCAAGAAGATTTCAAGAAGAAATACTATAGGACAATATTTTTCTAACCCAATTAAATCCAGGAGCGGCCTGAGTTTAATGGCCTTGCTAACCACCAAACTTATTTTATATCTGCAGAACTATTATACTTTATGATGAGCTCCTTAATTCTTTATTATCTCATTCTCATGTAATAATAGGCTAGGAACGTAGCCTGTACAGTACTATTGTGTATCGGTACATATACAAAACGCGCCTAGATGTCGCCCGTTGAAGCGAAATACGAATGCTGTATTCGTGCAACGAGGACTCGTTAACAGTTCTCTCGAAAGCATTGCATGATACACGCTTTCATTGCACGGGTACTGTCAAATTCAGAGTTTTTCGTTTTTTTGTGTTTGTGAAATCCGGAGTACATGTAATTTGTTGTGGGTAGCCTACTTGATGTTTACTTCAAATCAAGAGGCAAGACATGCAACAGTGAAGGAAAAGGCCACACACTGGGAATTTTAATCGGTGCAAGATTATTGTAAACTGTTTACACTTTACCGTATACCGTAAACTTTAAAATAAACTACTGTTGAGCTGAACTGAGAGTGAAATTTTGTTTAAAAGTTTTGCATGAAAGTAAAGTAAAGGATCTTTTTAAGAAAACTTGAAAAATATGTATCTAGGGGAGTGTAATTCAGTGTTAATTATTCTGAAAATGTGAAGCAGTGAAATACTTGGAATAACTTATAAGAACTTCAATTTTGTGATTAATTCTAGAGTGTTGTGGAGATGGGTTAGGCTAACCAAAATGTTTTTGGCAATTGTACAAATCTCGCGGGTTTATTGAATGGCATTTTTAAAACTTTTCGTAAATTATGAATTATTAATGTTTTTGGTGAAATTTCAAAATGAATGATTATAAACAACTTTTTTTACACCAACATTTTTTTAAAAACGAAAGTTTCAACTCTCGAGGTGTCACTGACCAAACTGATATTTTCTATGTTCGTCATCGCTAGTCGATAGGGTTTTAATTAAACCAACCAACACCCAAAATGTTTATATCTTGGCTCCAAAAGCACAGTCTTGTGCCAGGAGGCAAGAGAATGAAACAGTCAGCGAACGGAAAAGGTAAGTCCAGGACATTTTGTTTGTAAACTTGTGGTTTGATTTTTTAACGTCGCGGTAAGGCGAAGTGGTTAGTGCGCCCGCTTCGGATGCCAAGGAACCGGGTTCGAGCCCCGGCTGGGGTGAGAAAATTTTCCG
>JAQGBM010001504.1:0-10550 GCA_034698405.1 Symphylella vulgaris | reverse complement strand
GTCATCGGGTACGAATCCCATATCACACTCGCACCTGTAACCACCTTCGTAGTTGAGGCATTGTCCGTTTTCGCATAGCGAAGGGTTAGTCGTACATTCGTCTATATCTGTTACGAAATACAATATCGTTAGACCATGCTGTCCGACTTCCGTGGATAGACATAGTAGGTTTCTTGTGTAGTTACAAGGGGATTTACACAGAAACTCGGGTTTAAACTCTCATCCGAAAGAGCAGACACTATGTGAATTCACGCACCGCAAAATCCTTATCAGACCAGCCCCAGTCGGATTTGAACCCGCATATTTGGGTTCGAATGCAAGCGCGCAACTTTTACACCAATGACCAAGTACCAATTGTCTTTATATTTTCTGCACACTGAAAGTTTTTTCGTTAGTGGCGTCTTCGACAAAGAGTAGTTTTATTTTAACTTCTGATTTTCGTAATTCATGACCAAACATGTACACACTGTACAGTGTACACACAAAAATTCGTCTTGAAAATATATATTTTAATACTGTATAGTATACCGATCAGTGTTGCAAAATTCGCGCAATATCGATAACTGCTATGACAATATAATCGATTTAATCATCATCATAAACTCAACGATGATTGTGACGATAATGAGGGGTTAACTTATTTAAAAAAACAAACAACAGTATTTGGATTTCAGATAAACGGTTGAATCTTACGAAAGGTTTTGCGTAAAAGAAGTTTACGTAAAGTTTTACTGTAAAACTTTTAAGTAAGTTAAAAAAAACTTTACGTGAACTTTTTACGTAAACATTTTACGTAAAATTTACCTAAAACGTTACTTAATACGAAATCCTAATAATTTTTGAAATAACCCCTCATTATCGTCACATGTCGAAATTATCGTATGCTATTAGTATAAATACCAACAAAAATACTAGAATTCCATTGGTTGCCAATAACTGGGAAGGGGTTTATAAAATAGCAGTTATCGATATTGCGCGACCTTTGCAACACTCGGTATAACCATTCATGGTATAACGAAAGATACGAAGTATTTTACTCTTCACTAACTCGTAAGACCCTTCTAACGAAAACGTTACGAACTACTGTAATTTTTCGTTCTCTCGTAATACTCAGTCGTTAATAATGTAAATGATGCAGATATAATTACCCTCGCACAAAAATCCATCCCCTGAAAATCCGGGGTCGCAGTTACAGTAGAAAGAGCCATCAGTATTAATGCAGGCTGCATCTCGGGCACATCCTCCATTATCTCGAACACATTCGTTGATATCTATACAAGAAAGACGTTTAATTGCCTTGTAACTGCATTAAGAAAAGTTTAATACGTGTAAGTTTAATACCTCTGCAGCTAAATCCGTCTCCAACAAAGCCAGCCATACAGTGACATAAATAAGATCCTATCGTGTTTATGCATTCGGCATGTTCATCGCAGGTATGCGTCCCTACAGAACACTCATCTTCGTCTGAAAATCAAGACATATTACTGTATTCGTAGGCCTATTTTAAATACAACATTTTCATATAAAAAGGGTGCTGAATTTACCTTTACATTCGTTTTCTCCAGGCTTTACAGCGTATCCAGTTTCACACCGACAAACGTAAGAACCCGGGGTATTCTCGCATCGACCATACTTACAGAGATTCGGATCCGATGTACATTCATCCACATCTAAAGTAATAATTTCAAAAAGATTAAATACCGGTTGTAACTTGTCAAGACTAGGTAGTTTTACAGCTAACTTACCAATGCATGTTTTACTATCCCGACCAGGTCTGACTCCATTTAAACACTGACAGGCGTAGGTTCCTTTTAGATTGGTACATTTGCCTCCATTACATACGTTAGGATTTTCAACACATTCGTCCACATCTAAACACATAATTAATAAAATCCATTTTAATCTACTGTATTGACATGGTTAGTACATGGGGTGGGGAACTCCCCACATCTACTAACCATGGTATTGATATTTAAAATTTTCGTAAAATATTAAAACCCACCTCCGCAGTTTATTCCGTCTTCGAGTATTTGATAACCAGGTGAACAAGAGCACGTAAAGCTTCCTGGCGTATTGACACATAACTGTTCGCAGCCTCCGTTGTTATGAGCGCATTCATCAATATCTGGAAAATTTATGTATCAAATTCCTAATTCTGATACAGGTGAACCCGAAGTGCTCGGGACCGCGAAAAAAGTTCGAATTAACCAAACTTCGAATTAACCGAAACCACAGAAACATATCCATGCATTGGGAAACGGGACTTCCGTGGCACTTCGAATTAAGCGGAATATCGAATTAAGCGAGTTCGAATTAAGCGGGTTTACCTGTATTGGAAATTCCAATATAAAAATGAAAGCATTAAGAATAGATACAGCAAAACTCTTCTGATGAGATTTTCGTTTTAAAAATGTTACGTTACCGCCGAAATTGGGGGGATATACTCGTAAGCTCAGAAATTTGATTAGGTTTTCTTCTGGAAAAACAAATACAGTATTTTAAGCAACTTTGGAACCTAAAATCTCCGGAATTTTTGAGGTGAATTATCATTTTTAAACCGGAAATTTCATTAGAAGGTTATAGGAAAAATGTCACAATTTTCTTGATAACTTAATATGTTCGATTCTGCAACGTCTTTAGAGTTAACAAACCTTCGCAACTAGTTTTCTGAGCAGTCTGTTTGAATCCATCGTTGCAGCTGCATTGATAAGTTCCCATCATATTTTCGCATATTCCGTTTGAACATATTCCGCTTGTTCGAGAACATTCATCAATATCTGGAATTCAGAATTGATACGTTATTTAATTTACTGTTGGGATAAAGAGAAACAAATAAATTACCTTTGCAAGCTTGGCCATCCAGAGTTCTCTCGTGTCCAATTGGGCAATCGCAACGAAAACTGCCAGGGGTATTGATGCAGTAACCACCTCGACATAGCGATGGATTTACAAAACATTCATTTATGTCTGCAATTAATAAGGGATAATCAATGATATCACCATAAAGAAATTCTCTGCGAAATAAAAAACCGAAGATTTTCAACAACGGATACGGTATTAGTAATTGTTGCAAAACTTATTTCAGTTTATCTAGAGCTAGAGGATTGAAATACTTACCCATACACTGAGGCATCATAGGCATGCTTTCATATCCTTTATCACATTCACAAGTGAAACTACCTGGGATGTTTTTACATATTCCCGGACCACAAACCCCTTCTGCTATACTGCATTCGTCAATGTCTATAAATAGATGAATATACACATTTGATTTCGGAAAAGTAAATGTTATTACTCGCATCTTCTTTGTTATCAGAGTTTAATTTATTTACCAGTGCAGCTCACTCCCGGTTCATCCAGAGCAAATCCCTGATTGCAAACGCAGGTGAAACTACCAACCGTATTTTTACAGCGTCCGTTGTGGCAGATATCGGCAAAAACTACACACTCATTTACATCTAGAAAAAAAAAAACAATAGGTATAAATTCGTACCGGTATTAATCCTCGTAAAGGAATTATCCTTTATAATTTACTTACCAGTCATTTTGTCATCGCCTGCAAAACCTCTTCCCCGCTGACACATTTCTTCAAACTCGCCTTTAAAATTATTTTTATTAAGAATTAACCCAATATACAGTATGTCATTAATGTCATTACTTACTGGACGAAGGCTTAGGACAAAGCTGGCACGGATTTCCCCATGCAGCCCCAATGGAACAGCAACATAATGATTGTTTGTAAAGCCCAGGTAAAGGTCTAATACACTGTCCAGATTCATATCGTAGGTAGCATAGTTCTTCCCTAAAATCTAAGGACAGTATCAAATTACATATTGTTCGTATACTGTATCGTATCTACAATGTTGCTATACGTACCTATACATTTTGTGCCAGTAATATCGAGGGTAAGACCAGGAGGGCACATACACCGATAGGATCCTTCTAAATTGAAGCATTGACCACCCTTGCAGATGTCCGGAAACAGCTCACATTCATTTACATCTATAAGAGAGTTATGCTTGGGTATACTCGTAGAATACACACTTAATTGTACATACCGGTAATTAATACTTACCAGAACACTGTACTCCATCTATAATTGCATATCCAGTCGGACATTTTGTTCCTAAAGGGATTTACATTTAAATTGCAAAGTTAGTAAAATATTATTTTTTTATTTTACTACCTTAATAATTACACATGACCCATAGCCATAGGACTGTAAGGTCTTCCTCACCAACAATTCCAACTCGGAATGCCGTGAGCGGGGGTAAAGGCGCGGGGAATGGGCCTAACAAAGGGTCGTGGAACAGGTCACCCATCCTAACACTGACCACACCCGACGGAGCTTGACTTTAATCAACAATGGGGAGACCATACCCCAATGTCACTCCGCCGCCTCGAATTTGATTCGAATATCTTAAGCATTGCTTGTTAAGTTAATTAAAAAATTTACCCGGTGGTCCCGGAGGGCCTGGGGGTCCAGGAGGTCCAGTAGGATCTACTCTTGATGATTCTGCACACAGTTCACAAGGACTTCCCCATGCCTTTCCTATTGTGGCACAGCATTCAGATTTTAGAGTAAGTCGATTAATGTTGTCTTCGCATCTTCCATCCCTTACTTTTCTCCAACAGGCACCTCGACGATTATCTGTTAAAATGAGTGACAGAATTTATGACGAAATTAACAAGTCACATGTATCTCGCATATGTCATGTGCCCGCATTATCAGTTTTTTTTACGAAACCCCCCAAAAAAGTATTATCGTGTATTTAACCACTGCCTACTTTATACTTACGAGTTAGTTATAAAGTAGGCAGTGATTTAACACATAGCCTATAGGCTACGCGAGGTTTTATTCAAACTTTTCAAAGTAATAGAAGATCGATAGAGTGGGGTTTTTACTGTAGTTCTATATTTTAAGTCTTTCATAGAAAAAAATGGGGTCTTCATTAATTATTACCGTAATCTTTATAGGTTAATAATGTAACTTAAGTTTTACTACAAAGATTACGGATTATACAAAAAGTTACGAATGAGATTTATGGCGCTGAAGTAACAATTAACAACGG
Source organism: Symphylella vulgaris (assembly GCA_034698405.1). Lineage (NCBI taxonomy): Eukaryota > Metazoa > Arthropoda > Symphyla > Scolopendrellidae > Symphylella > Symphylella vulgaris. The sequence continues at coordinate 5,478 of JAQGBM010001504.1, read as the reverse complement.
TAGAACTACTTCGTATGATATCCAATATCCAATAATACGGCAGTAGTCAACGTATAACTTTATTTCTTTATACAGGTATTGTTTAAGTTAAAATTTTAAACACTACTGATGTAGATCTATACCACGATGTAGTACCGCGAATTTTTTTCATACCTTTACATACCCTTCCTGTAGAGTCTAGAACGGTTCCAGAGGGACAATCGCATCGAAAACTACCAGGCATATTGACACATATTCCGCCAACGCACTGTTGTCCGCTGGATTCTCTGCATTCATCAATATCTAAAAGAATTAATGAACGTATATTACATTGCACAGTTAAAATAGTTCCAATTTTCCACAATCTTAACGTACCTTCACAAACAAATGTCGTGGGATTAAGCCGATAACCAGTTGGGCAAATGCACTGGAAGGAACCTGGAGTATTTCGGCACTGTCCGTTTTCACAGTTCAGTGAATTAATTGCACATTCGTTTATATCTGTAACATTGTAACTTATTTGTAAGTTAGTTCAACTTGATTAACTTAAAAGTTACTAGCTCTTTAGTCTTTAAATAAGTTCCTACCTGAACATATTTTTCCAGTATTATCAATTTGGAATCCAGGATTACAAATGCAACGGTAACTTCCCAATAGATTCTCGCATGCTCCGTGTGGGCAAATATTTGGATTTATTGCGCATTCGTTTATGTCTGTAAACAACAAAAAAGTAGGCCTCACCAAATCTAGGAGTATTTAATTCCCGGTAGTTCGCGATAAAATAGGAATTAGGAATGTGCGAAAAAAAAACTAATTCAGCCAAATTCAAAATTAAAATTGGATAAAGAAACTTTGTTTATACCTCTTCCATCGTGAGTTCTCCCACCTCCATGTGGACAAAGACTTTCATATTCAATCGTACTCTGTTGTGGACATGGTTGGCAAGGTGAACCCCAACCCAAAACACTGGCACCTCTTGCTGATCCGCAGCAACAACTCGATTTTGTTACCAGGTTGATAGACGGATCTAAACATTCTCCACTCACGTATTGTCCGTAACAGTATCCTTTTCTCGTGTCTGCAAATGGAATTTTGACATTTCACTCTTAATTAAACCATTAAAATAAAAATGTTTACCTAGGCAGACTCTTCCATCCGGTCCCAAAAAGAAACCCCCAGAGCATTCGCATCGAAAACTCCCAGGAGTATTGATACATTTTCCATTGATACATATCCCTGGACTAACTACACATTCATTTATATCTGAAACAATTTTTTTAAGTTATAGGTAATTAAAGGCCGCTAATTCAAAGGTTACTATTTAAAAAAAATCGAGTTTTTTTCATAATCCTTGAACGAACCATGGACTTAAAGTTACTTAAGTTATTATACAGTACCGCTATACTCCAAAATATTCGTCTAAGATATACCCCGGGTATCTATTCAAAAACAAATTATGGGGTCACAGCATTAAATTATAAAAAAATTGAGAAACACTCAATTAAACCGGAAATTTCAGTTTTCTCAAATATACAGTATATTATTTTTTATTTTATGCTGTGACCCTATAATATTTTTACGTTTTCGAATAGATTTATCCAAGACAAACATTTTGGTGTATAATAATTATGTCCATATTCGTTCAAGGGTTATAAAGAAATAATTTTTAAACGGTTAGACAGAAAATCGTAGCGTTTGAAGCGGGCTTAACTTAGCTTAAAAATGATTTTTTATTCCTACCAATGCAAGTACGACCATCTTGTGTCAACTTATAACCCATATCACAAATGCATTTGAAACTACCATCCATGTTAACGCATTGGCCATTCGAACACATTCCCGTTTCTTTGCACTCATCGTGATCTTAAGAGGAAATAAATCGTTAATTTTTAAGGTAAAATATGACGGACTTTGTAAGTTATACTCTTACCTGCGCAAAAACTGCCATCTGGTGATAAATCGTAGCCGTTAGTGCAAGTACACCTGTAACTGCCAGGCAGATTTTCGCATTGGCCGTTTAAACATATCTTCATGTTCTCAGCACATTCATCAATATCTATAAAAATAAAGCGTTCAACAGCATGGAGTGATGCTCCCCTTTTTTATGCACAAAAAAGATATAAAATTACTTGATGAAAGGCATTGAGCAAAAAAATATCTTTGAGCTCTTAAAACTTTATAAACATAAAAAAATTAACTTGGCGTCATAATATTGAAAATGTATTGCAATTTTCCGTACATCCACCTCTTCGGAAATCGTATGTATTAAGTTCCTACACAACAAACCTCGTATTACTGTATTGGTAAAGGAAATTTTGAAATTGTATGACGAAAATACAAGTTGTCTTCAAGAAACCTCTTTTTTTTTACGTAAAGTCGTTTTACGCAATTATGCCGTACGCGTAAATACGGAATCGCTTATTTTGTGGCTACACACCTACGCCAAGGAATTAACTTTCACCATTTTCATGGACTAAAATGACTATACGAAGATAAAATTGTACTCAAATTTTGACAGCAAAGGTATGAAAGGGATTTTTTTTACCCTTAGATCGAGAGCAAGGGGTTCTACACATAACATCTGCATAACATTGTTTTTAACAAATTGTTTTCAAATTTCAAATGACCAGCAGTTGTATAAATAAAACAGTACCGGTATTTTATATTTAATTTTTTTACCGTTCTTAATAATTATCCTGATCCAGTACATTAAGTTTATTTGCGACCCATAATTTGAAAAACAATGTCGGTCCATAAGAATAATAGCACTACCACCCCAACCTATAGATTTAATCCCAAGACAAGGAACTCAATACATCTTTCAAAAATGTTACCTAAACAAGAGAATCCAGAGGGTGAAATCATGTATCCAGGATCACATTCGCACTTGAAGCTACCGTCCATATTAATGCATCGTCCATGTGAACACATACCAGTATTCGAACATTCATCGTGGTCTGTGGGTCGAATTAAAAAGTATTGGAAATTTTTCAATATTCGAATAAAGGTTTAGTTTACCGACTTACCGTGACATTTCCTTCCATCTTGAGATAGCATAAATCCGGATGGACATATGCACTGGAATGAACCTGGTGTATTTATGCATTGCCCTGGAATGCAAAACCCTGGCAGATTGCATTCGTCAATATCTGAAATTAATGATAAGTTTAAATGCATTAAAATTACTAATTAAATCAGGCTGAAGGAAGTTATAATCAGTGCTACATACCTACACATTTATAGGGTCCTTCGTTGACAAATCCTTCCTTGCAGTCGCAACGATAACCTTCAGGTAAATCTACACAAAGTCCATTTTGGCATATTGAGGGATTAAAAGCACATTCATCTACATCTTTAATGAATCCAACTTCCTCACACAATCTCTTATAAGCTTCTATTGAATTGAAAAATTAAAAATTAATTTAGAAAAAAAAAACATTAATTTTCTCAGTACGAGTAAATGACAATCATACCTGATCCTGAAACTGGACATGGTTCACATGGAACGCCACCCCAACCTTTTCCCATATTCACTCCGCAACAGCATTCATTTATCGTCATTTTAACATGTAGGCGATTCTTACACTGGTTATTAACCATTGAAGTGAAACAGAAACCTTGTCTCGAGTCTAAAACAATAAAATTGAATTTGTAACCTTGTTTTTGATCAAGACAAGACTAAACGGGGGACGTTGGATTTTGGATTACCGGCTGATTAGGAAAATCATATGTTAAAAATGAAAATGAAAGTATCCAGAAATTTGTGATTTATTTTAAGATAGAATAAACCCTTCTGATGAAATTTTCGTTTTAAAAATCGCCAAAATTCAGGAAATATAAACAACATAATTATAAGCTTGTATCTTCTACGGAAGAAAGAATATTTTACGCACTTTAGAACCTAAAATCTCCGGAATTTCGACTGTGATGTATTATTTTTATTAAACCGGAAATCATTAGAAGGGTATTTCCTCTATCACATGAAAAAATGTCACCATTTTCTTGATACTTTCGATTCACGATGCAACGTCCTTAATACCCAAAATTTAATACCCAAAATTTAATGTCAACTTATGCGCCCCGAAAAAAAATAGCCCATCGTTCTAACATATCAGAAGAGTACAATGTTTGTCTAATTTACCTATGCACGATTTACGATCAGGTGAGGAGACATAGCCTGGATGGCAAAGGCAATAATAGTCTCCGTCTGTGTTGACACATTTGCCATTGTAACAGATTCCTGGCCTGGTCTCACATTCATTTTCATCTGCAAATAAAACGTTCCCGCTATTTAAAATAAGAAAGTCTAAAGAAAAATAAACATTTTGGTAGAAAAAGTACGACTATCTCGGTTTGGATCTTATATACAAGGGTGTCAATAGATTCCAACCTGCTCTAATTTTGGAGTAAACAAAACTATTGTTTGTTTCTGGGTAAGCACGGGTTATTAAGTTAGTGTAAGTTCAAAGTTTTACCTTCGCAAGATCGAGTATCTTCTCGTAATCTAAAGCCGGGCTTACAGTCGCAACGAAAAGAACCTTCCGTGTTGAAGCATTGGCCTCCGTCACACAAACCTTGTATAGCTTCGCACTCGTTGATATCTGCGTTATTGTACGAAATATATTAAAGTGATGGTTTCACTAAATGCAAGTTACTGATTATCCGGACAAATTTTTGTTTTCGAATTTTCAATCATTTTCATTCACTTAGTTTCCTTGTTCCGTTAAACGAATAATATCCGGTCGAAGTTCTTTTTTAGATCGCATCTGTAAAATTGGAGATTCGCAACATGGAAGAATATTTAAAACGATCGAAAGTTGCAAAAAAAAAAACTTGATAATTAGAAACAAAAATTTGTCCGGATAATTTGTACGCACCCGGTAATTCTCTAAATGCAGGTTAATTATTTTCTTCCTAACGTACGAGTAGGCTATATTTTGAACTAGTATTTTGTATAAAAGCAGCCATAAAATAATGTGGCGGAAAGCCGAGGAGTTATGCTTTGTAACTTCCTCGCCTCATTCATGTCAAATGTGTGAAGAATTTTTTTTATTTATACTGTATTTTAAATTTATTACGGAGTGATTTTTAAAATTTATTAATTTATTAAATTTATTGTTTTAAATTTTTTAAATTTATTAATTTTTTTTTTAATTTATTAATTTTTATTTATTAAATATTGTATTTAAAAAAATTAATAACTCATTAAATGTTTGGAAGAAATAATGAAAAGTGGAAATTACTTATATATTATAATCATCTGTTAAGTTTAATTATATAAATGCAAGTTTAAATTAAACTTGCATTTATAGAATTCAATCACTTTAATTATACTGACAAATTAGAAATTATCATACACACAGTGCATTTCACCAGTAAAATTTAGAAATAAAGTTGTACCGTACGATTGTATTCCTATATAATTATTGTACGGTACATTGTTTTATATCTATATAAAAACAACTATACCGGTATATAGTTGTTTTTATACCGGTGGGT
>JAQGBM010001503.1:0-10554 GCA_034698405.1 Symphylella vulgaris | reverse complement strand
AGAGCTGATCATCCATACCTTGAGACTATAAACAAATAACATTATTATTAATTAAAGCATGGTTAGTACATCTACTAACCATGATAAAGTCATAGAAACTCCTAAATACATTATATTTTTTTAAAAGAGATAGCACCTCTAAAAATAATTTATTTAACAATTAGCCCACATTAATAAAACTTATATTTATTTTAATATAGGCATAGGCCTAAGTAACTTAATTTCCACTTCTCTTTTTTTTCTCAAACATTTATTTTAATCAAGTTTAATTGTTTTAAATATGCTTCTTTACACTTTTGGCAACCTTGAACTTCGCCTCGCTATATTTCTCCCATGTCGAGAAAGGGCTGCTTTTTTACAAAAGCTTAAAATAGGCTTATTTTAAGAAATTAATGACACTGCTTGGTTAAAAATATAATGTTTGGAAAAGAATAATTAGTGGAAATTACTAATAAATATAAGTTTAATAAACTTTTTTAGAGGTCAGGTGGCATCTCTTTAATTTTAAAATCATGGCGGAATTTTCCCATGCATCTCCGCGGTCATCCACCTATTGACGACCTCAACTTTAAATTCTTCCTGATTAATGTATAATAGGCTACGGTATAATACAGATATTGTATACTTTTTTTTTTTAATTTATTAATATAAATGTTGAAATATTAAAAATGGAATTTAATTTCCCGTCAATACAAAACGTTCGATTAATAATCATGGATTCTGAACTCACGAAAAGCAGATTTTCTGAATATGAAATTACCCAAAGGCACGGAAGGTTCATCCTGTAGTTAACCTGTTTACTACAAATTAAATATCGTAAAATCTTTCACTCAAGAGATCGATTTATAGCTCGGTTTTAGCTGGTTTAAACTCTCATCCCAAGGAGAGAATTTTACTCCCCCGGAAATTCTTACCAGCCCCAGCCGGCAGGGTTTGAACCGCGGACCTTCCGGATTCAGAGGCAAACGCGCCAGCCACTGAACCACTGGGGCTGGCATTCAAATTTAAGCCGATACGATTAAATCGATAAAATAAATATAATAGTAATATGCAATAAAAATAGTTATATGTTCTAAAAATAAAATTATTACCGGTATTATTTCTGCCCTCACCCCCCCCCCTCTAAAAAGTAAACTATTATTCCAAGTACAGTGGACTTAGTATAAAAGCAAATTAAAAATTTCGCATTTTAGTTAGGCTAGTTAACTTCATCCCAATCTCACAAGGTAAGCCCAATTATTATTAAATTTTATGTTCATTATGTGACTGTAGTGTGTAGTCTATTCTGAAAGGATAGGCTAATTGTAATTAGCCTAAATTATGGAAACAGAAAACTACTAAACGGGTGGATTGGGTGAAATATTTTTTACTCGTTCTAACTCGTTTAAAGTGCTAGGGACATTTACAACTACTTACATTATTAACATTACAAGTTAAATCTCAGTCGATAACGGTTTAATTTTTATTTTAACAAAAGTTCCATACTGAATTTCAGTACGGACTGAAGTTCAGAATGGCACAATCTACCCCGGTATGGTTCACGTGCACGTGTGACGTGACACCATAGATTGTGGCATTTTCCCCCATTTCTGAATTTCAGTCCGTACTGAATTTGTACTTTTATTAAAATTAAAATTATCTAAACCTTTATCGACCGAGATTTAACTTGTAATGTTAATAACGTAAATAAATATGAATAATTCAATGGTTTAAAGTAGTTTTAAATGTCCATAGCACTTTAAATTTAACTGTATTTAGAAATCCAGTTGGATTTTTTTTTAGATTTTTACGTTTTTATTTATGAAGTCCCGGCAAAATTAATATTCGCACAATGTTAAATTATTTCATGAATGTTGCGCTTATCACTTGTACGATTTTTAAGTTAAAATACGATCGAAAAATCAACCCCGTTGGAACGATTTCTATGCAATTTCACCTCGGAGGTGCCTTAAGTTTTAAAATATTATTTTCATTAATAATAATTTTTTTTTGGTAACAAATTTCTTAAAAGATTCAGGATAATAAAAGCATGCAAAGACTTCAGAGCATAAGTTAGTACAGTCGAAACCGGCTAAATTACGAAATTCAAGGGACCGCCAAAATCACTTCTTTACGGGGTATATCCGTATTATTTCGCTATAATTCCTATAAATATATAGCCTATAAATTTATAACTTGTTACGAAATTTCGGATGGAGGTGTCTGATTATATCGGTAAAAGAGTGCTTTGAAAAATGCCATACTGACGTGCAATTTCGGTTTTGCACATTGAATTTCAGTCTACTTCATTAATACCGTAATTAGAATTTTCGCATTGAAAGGTACCGTAACGATTTTCTTTTCAAAATTCTTCGTTTTTCATTTTAAAAGAATCCTAATTGACTCTCTATTCTATCCTTATGAATCTGTGAGGAATTCCCAAAATTTTAGGCCATATAACAAAATTCTAAAGAATTACCGGTAACTTCGTTATCCTTAATTTCGTTATAACCGAAATAAAATGTACTGTTTATGGACTTGAATAAGTTAGACAAAATCCTTTTTTCGCTATAAAGAGGTACAGTATTTCGCTATAACCGATTTCGTTATATTTTAAATTGTTTCGACTTTAATAGATAAAAATACGAAGCCGTTGAACATTGCAATTTTATTTTAAAAAATATTAGGTCCAGGGTTCGAGTTATATTACCTTATACGTCGGTAGAGGGGGAGGGGTAGAAAAGAGGGGAAACTTTTATATATTCAGTATATTATACTGTATTTTTATATACCATAATTTTATATTACAAAGTACAGTAACTAAATAATGTACTGGTTTTGTCGCAAAACCAAGCGGAACTGATTATAGAAATCTTATTTTATTTTTCAGAAAAATGAATCGTTTCGTGTTTGCTCTCGTGCTTGTCTGCTCAATCGCTCTCTTCCACAGGGTCGAGTCAGCAAGCTTACCAGTCCTACCAGCAAATTTGCCTGGAGTATTAGCCCTACCTCCATTACAACTACCAGCTGGTATGACTACGCCAACAGATCCAGCCTCAGCTCTTAAAATCATAAATGAACTAGCGGAAAAAGCGGGACCTTGCGTGGAAAAATTAACACAAGAATGTAATGAACTTATTTCTACGGTATCAGACATAGCAGTTGAGGGTCCCGGTGCAATTACAGATTTGTCAAAGTTGTTGGGAATTATTGTAGGGTTGTCGAATTGCCAGTGCCCAGTAGAGTAATTTTTTTTCATTGTATTACCAAATGGTTAATAAAAACGTTTGCATATTGCAGTTTAGTTTTGTCTATGATACTCTATTACCATAATAAAATAGTAATTACACCAAAAAATTACATAATTTTGGGTCCTGGCCGCGAATATTTATACCGTATTGTTCCGAATATAATCCCCAACTTTTGGACTCTGTTTTGGTAAAAAAAAAAGGTCAGCTTATATTCGGAACAATACGGTAATTATTTTGCTCTTCGCTTCATTCAGAGATCGATAGCCTTCTATAATTACGGTAACAATTTTGTAACCAGCCTCGTTGCAGCAGAAATTTACAATAATTTTTTATCAAATTGTAAGCCTTTTGCACGTTTAGAATAATGAAGGTTTAAACCTCTTAATGTTCCGATAATTATGTTTGGGACGGATAAACACCTTTCCGAAGATATAAGTATCAAAAAGTTGGATTTAGTTACCTTGCAAAGTCGGATGGCATTCCCATAAGCCTGCGACTTGGTGAAGAAGAGGATGGCATTCTTCAAATCGCCTTGATTCTCGTACTGCCGAGCAAGGTGGTAACAACTTGATCTATCATTCGTTTCATTGGCTATTTCCGCTGCTTTGTCCAAGTTATTACAGTAGCAATAGACACGAACCAGCGATAGATAGTCCTTTGCTTTCTCGTAGGCTTGTAGGGCTGTTTCCATTTCGCCCTTGCTTTCCATGTACTGAGCCCACCAGCGGTGAAGGGTTCTAAAATAAAAAAATAAACGATTCGTACTACATAATAATCGATAATGGGAATTTATAAATTGATACATACGTGTCTTTAGCTTTGTTAACGTATTTTTGAAGAGAGTTGCCATCCTCGAATAAAAGTCTGGGAACTTCGAAGTGGTGAACTTCGGCTTTTTCGTAACTGAAAAGACGGATTATTGTAAAAAAAGAATTAAATAATTTCTATTCTCCCTTCAATCGGGTTTATAGTCAGTAAGTTTATGATAAAAATCCTTTCTAACAATATAAGTATCAAAAATTTTCATTAGGGTAAAATTCAGATTTTTATATTTTAAAGAGATAGCACCTCAATAGAAATTTATTTTATTTTATTAGTAATTTCCACTCATTTTTCTTCCAAATATTTATTTTTAACCAGTTACAGTATTAATTTTTTTTAAATAACCTTTTTACACTTTTGTGAAAAAGCAGTCCTGAATGATGTGGGAGGATGGTCATCTCCATAATCATGGAGAGGAAATGTTCACTTCAGGACTCCCAAAAGAGTTAATTTTTTTTTTTAATTTTAAACTCGTATACAATAAAATAATGTTTGGAAGAAAATAAGAAATGGAAATTACAGTTTCTTACTTATATTATAACTACAGCATCTTAATTAAGTTTTATTTTAAGTTAAGGTTATGTAGTATATAGATTTCAATGGCAAACTGTTTTATTTTAACTTACTGTGAAACTGCGTCGTAAACATCTACGAATTCACAGTTTAAAAGTAAGTTAAAAATAAAACAATTGAAAACATATTTTTAAATCTCGTTAAAATGGCTCGATAAAGACAATAATATCCAACATCAGTAAAACACTTTAGTTTCCCACGAAAGACCAGGTATTAACGAAAACAGTTTAAAACCAAATTTGCCATTGAAATGTTAGTACTACACTTGTAACCTTTTAAAAATAAATTATTTTTAAAGGTGCTATCTCTTTTCAGTTACTGTATACACTTACTAGACGATGGCTTTGTCAATTTCCCCTTCCGCTTCCAAACTTTTGGCGTAGTTGTAAAACGTAGTTCTTAAATGAACTCTGTCATGTTCTTCAGCTACTGCTATGGCCTGGAGATTACCGGTATGTCATTATTAAAAACATTTATAAAAGTAAAGCTATTGTATGAATACTATTCTTTTACGTATTAAACTGACCTTTTTCCAGTCTCCTTTGGCTTGGTACAGCCTATTCAGTAAATCGTAGCGTTCGCACGACTGATACAATTTTTCCGCCTCCTCCTAAAATTTTTGAGGAAAAAATAATTTGTACCTGATTCCCATTCATTACCCATTCCCATTCTAATTTTCTAACTACAGTATCCGAATACAGTATAATTTAATTAAATAATATTATATAGGCTATAATTTAGATATTAATTAATACGTACTAGCATTCCTAGCTGTACGGCAAGTTCCGCAACCTGGGTCTCTGGTTCGGGTTCCTTGGCGGCCCTCCTAACAGCCCGAACAGCGTGCGGATTACCCATTTTACCCAGACACACCATCGCTACATCGATCCTTTGCAATTGAACACACATTCGAGCCATGTTTTCCCAAACGGACCGACTAAAACACAAATACCAATTTGTTAATAATGGTACCATAATTTTTTTTTTACGTTTACAGCTATTACGATACCAATTACCTCTTAATGGTTCTAATAACTTTAAATGCTTCGTCCATATTCCCAACCGTCATGTAAAAGCTAAAAGTAACAAGTGCCTGCCTAGTACTTTTGTCCAAGCCCTCTAAACCCACAAAGTCTCTCATTGGACGCTGTTCAACCAGTTTGGGCTCAGGGTCCTTGCTTATTATTTGGGCCTATAATGAAGCAGGTTATCATTAATTTTTCTATCACTTGTATTAAATAACAATTTAAATACAGCATTTAAGACTTTTAAGTTAGTACAATGCGGGTAAAATATCGTTTTTTTTTTGTGTAAATATTCGGTATCATCTTTCAAAATGATATTTATTTTGACGACATTGCACCATCCATATAAATTATACTTCACCCCTGATATAAGGATTATTTAAATTGCAGCATACAAGGGGATATAACCGCCGTACAGTTATCCGAAAGAGATTTCAGAATTTCACTGTCCCAAATATTCTTACCATGAACCTTAATAGTCCGGATTTAAATTTAAACATTTTGATCGCAACATCCAAGCAGTGCTGCCAAATGTAAGGATTTCCCTCCGTTTCTGGAGGTTTTCATGTCCATTTGGAGGGAAGAAAATGTAATTTAGAGGAGGGAAAAACGGAGGGATCATAAAAGAAACAGAGAAAAAACTAGAGGATTTCAAAAAAACAGTACCCCAAAAAAATAATAACACAGCTACTCTAAAGATGCGCATCTTTAGAGTAGCTGTGTTATTGTTTTCAGCGCTGAAGAAAAGAATCAGGTCCAAAAAGTTGTTTTTAGTATCTGCAGACGTCTGATTATAGTTAAATATTCAAAATTGGAACATTAAAAATTACAGTAACTATATACGGTACTAAAATATATGGGGAGGAATTTGGAGGATTTCTGGAAGATTTGATTGCTGAAAAAAATGGAGAATTTTTTTTCAAAAATCCTCCAAAAACGGAGGGATTGGTGGATAAAGTTTTGGCAACGCTGCATCCAAGCCACCGGCTTTTACCGGTAATTTTTTTTGGAAAAATCATGAAAAAAATATGTCGTCTTTTATTCGGAAAAATACGGTAATTAAAAATAGCATTTTACATAAAAATGATCACTCACCCTAAGTAGCATAAAATAATCCGGTATATTGAGTCCGAGGACTTTTACAAAGGGGTCCGAAAGTGCAAAGTATTCTTGCACCAACATACCGTCATTTGATGTAACAAACAACGAAACAGCTAACGGGTCTCCATGGGCCCCTTGAACTTCGCAAACGAGCAATCGGGGGTCCTCTGTGTCCCATAGGATTCGGGACACTGTCCTTTTACTCACTGCAGCCATTGTCTCTCTCCTAAGCCTAACAAAAAAATTAAGGATCATATTAAGCCTAACCTCAAAGTTAATTGAGTAGAGTGCCTGGGAACTGGTATTACCTTTCCAAAGCAGCTTGATGACCCGAAGGGCTCGTTTCATCGTAGCTTTCCGAGCTGCTCGATCCATCCTCGAAATCGATCCAATGAATCGAATCGGTTTCCGAATCCCAAACGTATAATTTCGTGTCCGGGCTTTCGTTATCGGACTTGGTGCCCAAGATGGCGACCTTGGTCCCCTTGCAATTGGTCTTCACAACATCTACCCGAGCTACGTCTTTGAGGGTTCCTCCATTCAGAGTCTTGGAATTGGTGTGGGATCGAGCCTCACGCCTCGAAAGATCCCAGATTTTTAAAATAGAGTTTGAAGTTACGGCAACCAAATAATTGCCCAAAAGATCCAGAGCTGTTACCAAACCCTCGCTTTCAACGAAACTTAAGACCTGCTTAACGGTTCCGTGGAAAGTTCGAACAGGGATTCGACCGTTTTCGAGACAATAAAGACTCTGGTTGTGAACAGCTATCCAAGGTGAAACGACAGAAAAAGAACCTGAAACAAATTAGTAGAATTGGCATTTTAAAATTTAAAAATATAACTTTTTTTAAATAAAATTGAAAACTTTTGTTAAAAATTAATTTTAATTTTTTTTTTTCAATTTTAATTCGTTTTAAAATATTTAATTTCTAAAATGTAAAATTTATTTTTAAAATACAATTTAAAATTTTTATTTTATTTTAAAATGAAATTTTAATTTTAATATTTTTAAAACTCGAAGATCATCCGAATGATTCATTTTAAAATTCATTTTAAAATGAAAAAAAAATCTAATTCTTTTGTCTTTGAAAATGGTTTTTCCGTCTCAAATATAATACTGTATATTAAACCAGAATGAGAGAGAAGAGATTTATATACCTGCTAAAGAAGGTTTGCTAACTTCAGCCGAAATTTCGTAAATAGCGGCCTGAGTTCCACTCCATAAAACGACGAAATCTCCGCTTGTGTGAATGCCTTTAATCTGTATTTCTGCAGCCAAAGGCTTCCGATCCGAACCAGACATTAGGTAAACTTCGGCCATACTAGGACCGGTCTGAACAACGGCCACCTACAATGAAATCAAAATAATTTAAAGGTAAACATACATTCTTATTAAATTTCCCCAGACCAGCTTGTAACAAATAAAAATAAAGCTTTACTTGGTTGTTGTAGTGTGACGTCATTTCCTGTTTAGTTAGAATGTAAGTGGTACGGACCGTGTTGACTGCTAATTTACTGGGATCCGGACCCCACTATATAATAAAATAAAGAAACATTAAAGGAAATTTTATTGTGAAAGTGAAAGTAGCCTACTGTATGAAGCAAGAACTTTGTGGATTACTTTTCCTATGAACTTGGATAGAGTAATCCCTTTTAATAAATTTTCGTTTTAAAATTGGCAGGTTAATTACTGCCGAATTTCGGGCGATGTAAGATCAGAAAGCTTAATAGGCTCATGAAAGGGAGCAACTTTATAGAAGTTAGAACCTATAATTTCCAGAATTTCGGCGATTACCTATTATTTTATAAATCGAAAATTTCATCAGTCTTTAGAAGCGTTTACTCTATCATTAGGAAAAATTTCAAAATTTTCTTGATACAGTATACTGAAAAAAAGGTCTCAAAATTACCGTATTATTACGAATTTAAGGCGATCATTATGGTCAAAAAACCAAGTCAAAAGTTTGGGGTGGGGGGGGGGAGTAGCAGTGGCGTGGCGGAACTTCAAATCGTGGGCCCCACCGCAAGAAATTTCACGGGGCCCCTTGCCCATGCTTCCCGAGGTTAGGAAAAAAATTTTGGTATTTAATATAAAATTATTGAATTTTCCCCCATTTTTGAATGAAATTAAGTATCCATGCCCCGCCGAAGGTGAAATTTATTTTAAAATTACACAGAAATTAGGCGTATTTTTGTGACTTTTAAGCATTTTCAGACATTTTGACAAAAAAAGCTGTAGCGGTGGTCCCCTCAGAGTGGGCCCCTGATCAAGTTGAGTGGGACACACCGCAACCGCGGTGGCAGTACTCCTGTAGTTCCGCCGATGGGGGGTAGCCTTATATTCGAGTCGTAAATACATTACATGTTATGTATTTAAATTTTTTCCAAACAAAAGTTTAAAGTTCGGGGGTCGCCGTATAATATTCAGAACAATATTGTATGTTTACCAAATTGGTAAATTTTAATTATAAAAATGCATTCATTTGGCAATTTTAATAATTACCGAAATATGACGACAGGTCCCTTGTACGGTAGCTGGAACCAGTGGCAACCAATATTTCTCTCCATCCAAGACTTTATTTTCGGGAGGCGAATATTGCCACAGTGCAATATTGCCCAAATTTGTCCCACAAGCCAAGAGTCCTATTAATAAATTTTTAAAAAAATAGAATTTGAACCCCACCGTAAGCTACGCATTTTTAATTTAAAAGGATAGGCCCCGTACCTGAATTCACAGAATAGCTGACACAAGTAACAACTTCGGCAGATTCGTGAAAAATTCCCCCTTCCATTACGAGAACGTAATTCTCCCCGGTGTTCAAGTCCCACATCCTAATCGAACTGTCCCCCGTGCTAATAGCCAATACTCCAGGAATGGTCCAAGTTGTACAAGTGTCCAGGGACCGTCCCATTAATTTTACCTAAAATACTTTTCAAATTAGCCACCAATATACAAATCGATCTAACCATAAAATATCCAACCTTGTTAGAATCAGCTAGATTTCCATTATTTTTAACCGAATATTGGACTAAAGTAAGTCCTTCGGTTACAGCAACTAAAACACTTCTATGAACGCAGTAGAGAAGGCGTCTTACGGCCCCGTCTACTTGGGCAACATTGTTGTAAGTGCCCTCTTCGTCTACGTAGTAAATGGAACCTTAAATTTAAAATATATTGATTAACCAATGTCAATTTAATTTTAATTTTTTATACTAGATTACCAGTAGCAGATCCAACAAAACAGTCAACAGGGTCCTTGTTAGATTGGGACAGATTGAGAGCTCCACTGGCACCAGGTTGGTCCAAGCTACTAAACAAATCTAGAGCAGCTTCATCCCCACTTACAGCTGCTTTGGCAAGTTTGCTGATATCACTGTAATATTAGTAAATAATCTAGGTCCATTAATAAAATAAGACAATCAGTCATCAATCATCATGGTCATTCGTGGATGACCTGCTGGTATAGGAAATGACATGTTATAAAAATGAAAGTATCAAGAAAGTTGTGAATTTTTTTTTTCTTAAGATAAAGTAGTAAACCCTTCTGATGAGATTTCCTCTAGATTTAAAAATGTCAGGTCACTGCCTAAATTCAAGAGAAATAAGGACCCAAACTTAGGTTGTAGGCTGGAAGCATGAATATTTTACATAACTTTAGAACCTAAAATCTCTGGCAGTAAGTAACCTATTATTTTTAAACTGAAATTTCATCAGAAGGATTAATCTTCATCATCATCATCACCATTAGCCTTTTCCCGGTGAGGGGTCGGCATTTTTAAAGTAGTTAGCATTTAATCAGGAC